>JABXWE010023185.1:0-24473 GCA_014611495.1 Limonius californicus
ATATATATATATATATATATATATATATGTATATATACATAGTAGCGCTACAGGCCTTTGAGGCCTAGGACTTGGTTTACTATTCTTCTCCATTTTATTTTGTCATTTGCGATTCCGTCCGGTTTCGGATTCCTAATTTCTTTAAGTCTTCCTTGATTGCATCTAGCCACCTTCTTCTCGGTGTCCCTCTCCTTCTTTTCCTATCAACCCGAAGTATAAAGTTTGTTGTGCTTTTCCTTGGGAGTCTGTACGTGCCCTAGCTATCGTATTCGTTGTGCTTGAACTACTTGTGATATAGGTACACAGCTCTGCATACATCTTCATTATCTCTTCTTTAGTTTTTCTCTCCCATCTCTCTATTTTTTCTTGTTCTTTTTCATTCAAAGTCCACGTTTCACTTGCGTAAGTCACTGCCGACCTCATCACTGTTCTATATATTCTTTTTTTGTTCTTTGTGATACTTTGATCTTAACACTGTCATTAAACTACCTGCACTCTTGTTCCCTTTCGCTATTATTGCATCGATTTCTTTTCCACTCCGACATACAAAAAACTATACACCTTTTCAAAATTCTTTTCAAAATTCTGCCCCATTTTTACTATTAAATGTATTTCTGGATTCGTTCTACCACTTCCATGTATTTTGGTTTTTGTTGATTTATTCTTAGTTTCATTTTCTTTGGTTCTTGGCATAATTTCCTTATTATTCTTCTTAATTCCTTTTGACATCTGGCTATTACTATTAGGTCATCCGCATAAGCTATAGTCTGCTGATTTCCATTATATATGCTTCTGTTCCGGTTTATTCCACTATTTCTTATGATTGTTTCTAGGGCCACGTTAAATAGCACAACAGACAGTGGGTTCCCGTTTCCATTCGGAACAGTGGCGATGTAGTACCTTGTATTCGAATTACATTCTCTGTATTCTCCAGTGTAAGTTTTTTCATGTTTATCAGTTTATGCGGTATGGCCACTACTGCCATAACTTTGTGTAGTTTTTTTCTGGTTATCGAGTAGTATGCTTACTTAAAGTCTATGAACATTGTGTGCAGTACCATTTTGTATTCTTAGCAGTTGGATTTGCTTCTTGGTAAATATTTGGTCTATGACGGATCTCTTAGCTCTGAAGCCACACTGATACTCCCCTACAGTATTTTCCATATATACACTGATTTTTTCTTTTAAAAGAGTTGCGAGTATTTTGTACGTTGTATCCAGAAGGGCTATTCCCCTGTAGTTCTCGCAGTCAGGCCTATCCGGTATCCTTTCTTCTTTCCGTATTTTTTTATTAACTCAAATATCTCTTTCTTCTCCATATTTATTCATCTCTCCTCTAATTCCGTTCTCCTCTGCAATTTTGTTAATTTTCAACTGCTAGATAATTCTCTTTGTTTCTTCTATGGTTGATGTGTCTACTGTGTCTTGACCTTGTGCCTGGTCGTTACCGCTCCTCATTTCTTCTGGGTCTTCATCTTCATCTTCCTTTTCCACGCCATCTTTTATATTCAGCGGCCCATCGAAGTATTCTTTCCATCTATTTATTCTATCTAGTTCATTCCCCATTAGATGCTCTTTTTTGTTCTTACAGTATGTCGTATTACTCTGGTATCCTGTCTTTCTCTTTTTACGTCTTGATAAAAGTATTTTATTTCTTTGTTCTTGAACTTTATAATATAATAATAACATATTATATATTTTTATTATATTATTAACATTATGCTAGTCTATTTTCAAAGGCCTATTTAAGAAGTTTAAGTGAATGTAGATCTGTTTGTTAAGGAAAGCCCAATGTTTCATGAAATTCTTTGTGTCGGCGATATTTTTGCCGACAACATTTTCTGTTAAACTAAATGTTTCCAAATAGGTGGAGAGGGCGCAAGAGTTTTATTAAATAGCCCGCTTGTTCTCCGGACCTAAATCCATTGGATTTCTTTCGTTGGAGACATTTAAAATTTATGGTTTACACTGAATGATCAAATAATTTGGAACAATTGTTGGTGAAATAAGGAGAATTCCACAGAGCATTTTGTTAATGTAACTAAATCTGTACATAGACTTGATTATTGCCAAGAAGTAAATGGTCATTTTGAGCATCTCCTGTCTTTTTTGTGTTTTTCATTGCTGTATTGTCATGTGTTAACAGTTAATAAAACGAATTACGTAGTATTATTGTTGAATGTTATCTTGAATCTCTATAGCATTATTGAAAATAAAAGCATCAAGCCGTATAACGTGATAACTTTATCCTGTAACGGCTGGGTAGGCTACACACATTACAGCTGTTTATATTCTATAGGTATATTAGTAAATTTTACATTGTTAAATAAATACAAATGCAAATAGCTCGTTTGATGTACTAAGACAGTGTCATCTTGGTAGTTTCTTACAATTTTATGGAAGTGGGAAGGTGCTCCGTCATTTTGAAATCACATATACTGTCTAACATAAAGAGGAATGTATCCTAAAAGTTGAAGCAAATCATTTTCTAAAAAATGTAAAAACATTTCCCCATTAAAACTACCCTCGAAGAAATGGGGACGGAACCAACCATAAAGTTGTCAATGATACCACACCACACATTTACACTAAACATTTTTTGAAAGTGTGCTTGCCGAATCCAATGTGTGTTATCTTGTGAATAGAAATAGCAATTGTATCTATTTACACACCCATTGTTACTAAACGTCGCTCCCTCAGAAAATAGAATATTTCTTAAGAATCAGTAGTAACTTCGTTTCTTAAAAATTGACAGAAATGCACTCGGCGTGGGTAATCATCTTCAATAAGGTGTTGCACTAAGGTGAAGTGGTAAGGATGAAACCAGTTTGCTTCTAAAAGTTAAGTACTGAACTTTGACTAAAGCCTACAGTTCTTGCAACTGCTTTTTGGCTTATATGGGAATTACCAGTACTTGTTCTTTAACTGCCGCTTCAGCTTCTACAGTTGTGACACGTCGTTGTCTCACCTTTGGCTTGGAAAACTGTCCATATTGCCGCAAATTTCTTTCCTAACGCCTAAAGGCATTATGTGACGGAAGGAGTCTATCCGGGTGCCTTTGTGCATATCGTCGTACTGCTAAGTCCGCCGACCCTCTGCATTCTCCCAAAAACAATATGATATCCATTTTCTCGCTACTAGAATACTTTGAAATTGATTGTTATTACCACAACAATCTATACAAATCAACAACTTTGTACGGAAGTTTGTTAAGTTTCGACAAAACAATAGTTGACATTTGCCTGCCCAAAAGACATTTAATGTAAACAAATATTTTTTATAGCTAAGAACAAAGGTTAACTACGCATTTCATACACATGTGAGAGGTATAGACTAACTACTTGTTATAAGATTAAATGATCACACTGTAGAATTGAACCATCAAAAAGAGCTCTATCGGTGTATCGTACATGATATTCTATTTAAAATAAAAAAGTTGATATAATTTCCGACTAAACCGGAAGTCCTTTTAATACCTTCTTTGTATCCGCCATATATTGGAACCTTCCAGTACAAACCTTGTTGAAATCACGATTGCCATATTTAAGATATTTGCATTGTTCCGTGCTTTTGCTCAACTCGTTAAATATATTATATACATGGTGTTTAAACAAAAATGTCAAGTAACCTACGTATAGTACTGACAAAACCAAAGAAAAATGTCTTATCAACATATGTCCGCAAACCAACTCTTTCGGAGATAGAAGCAATTTTGTTTTTAAATCAATAAATTGCATTATTGTGAAAAACGAAGTAAAGGCACTAACAAATAAATACATAAAACATCTGCTCAAATACAGAGATCTAGTAAGTTCAAATCAAGGGATCTAAATGATCTTAAAATTAGACCCCTCGTTCTATCCATTTATCGATATAGGTATTATCTAACATTGATTGAAAAATGTAGATGAGGGCTATCACGCATGAACCATCATTCAGAGGCACATCTAATAGTGACGGTAAAATGTTATTCAAAAAGTCAAACGATTTAGTAAAAATATCCAGCCAAACCTTTAACGAAAATAGATGCTGATATCTGCACCCGACAACACAATTATTCTACAGATTGATAGAATCATTCGATTATTCGTAAAAGTAGCTTCATCGGTATATAAAGTATTAGCAGCAAAGCTTTGGATTTTCTGCCAACTTTTCTTATATGAATCTGAAAACAGCTTTCTTGAAGTATAATGAGAAACAGTAAGGGTTTGTACCCGCTGGATATGGTACGGGATAAAATTGTGCATAGTAACCAATTATAATAACTTAAATTTTGTTTTTCATGGCCAATTAAAAGTATACTATTGCAGCTTATTGATTAATATGAAAATAGCCTCTATCTCTAAAACGGTTGGTTTTCGGACATATGCTAATAAAGACTTTTTTGTTTTGTTTGATAAGTACCATACGTGAGTAAATTATCCAACATTTTTTTCTAAATACCTGATATGTGTGAGTTTATATATATATATATATATATATTTACACACGCAAATATTATGCATTTAATTAAGTTTCCGCTTTTACATCGTCTAAAGAAATTATTCGTGTTCGGAATTATTGTGAAATTTATATTATAATTTTACCCCGTTGAAGTTCGCTATGTAGCAGCAGCGACTGCTATTATCCGTCATATCAAATTTATTGCGATTTCGTAAGACTATTTCCATAAATTTTGAACTGGTGACAGCATCAACATCCATAGTATCTTATTTAACGAGGCTTCTAAACTTCATCTACCTTATTTATGAGCATTTGATTGTGTATCTAGGCTCATGCGGCTGGACGATAAAACTACTTTTTGTTCAAATTTAGCGTACCAATATTAAATGATATATTCTCATCTTTACTAGAACGAACAAATTCTTCTTCGTTGTCTGTAAACAATATTATGTCAACGACGTTTTCGGCTCTTTAAGGGTCTAATCTCCAGTGAAATGATGTCCAAGTGGCAGTCCACGACCGCAGGCTGTTCACGAAGGGTGAATTTAATATTGATGAACTTAATATTGGGTTAACGTGCACACATGCCGCAAGATGCTACTTTGACAAATACGAGTATCTATCCAACGCTTTCCGTAACAACGAAATTCGAACCTAAACAATCTGAACAAAAAATAAATGTACTAATTCTATCTTGAATATTCGTTTATCTGTAGTTTAAAATTGTATATGATATTATAACATGTGATCAAAAAGTTTTCAAATTATACAATGCCAATTTAAACAACTATCAAATTAAAATAATTTATCCACTTGTCAAAATGTGGTTAATATGGTTGTTGTAATATGTTTAGTTACTTTTTAAAATGCATTTCATTGCGACAAAATACGCTTTTTTGAGGTTAAGTATACTTTGCTTGTATTTACATACGTAACATGACAGCTACGACATGCCTTGTAGCACTCACAGCCAACCGTAATCTGAAAACTTTTTGGTCGCTCGTGACATAATCATACTTTATGTGAAAATTATGATTCTTAAAATTCTTTATAAAAATTAAGTTCCTGTAATACCCTACTGGATCACCATATTTTCTACAAATCGTATTTAAAATTAGATGTTAGGATATGAGAGAAAAATCAGTCCTCAGAAGAACTTTATTTTCGAAAACGTTTGTTACATACTACAATACGGTTACTAAAGCAAAAATTCTATCGACCACTATACTATATAACTATAACTTTGCAGAAGTTTGAAAGAGTATCATGCACAGAAAACTACTTATTTGAACACTACTTAGTTAATTTGATTGAAAAAAGTTTCTACAAAAACAACTACTTATCTAGTTTATTTGCAAGCATATCACAACTACAAAACCAAACTTATAATTTACCATTCAGAATCACCAACAACTTTGATCCCAAGCTCTTCGTTTCCATTTTTAGTAGATATTGTGTCGAACTCGACGGTTTTCCTAATATTGCGTTGTAAGCTCGTCCTAGATTTTGGCACAAACGACTCAGATGTCAACATTATCGATTTATATTCAAAGCGCATTCCTTAATCTGTAAAGAAATAAATTAAGCGCGTTTTTTTTATTTTATTACCATCTCTGACAAGTGTAAAAATATACAGGGTGTTTCTTTTAAAATATGAAATTATGGATCGTTTCGGAGAAACCGTGAGCACAAATATTTGTACTTTATTAAATAAGAGGGATTTGCGGTGATACTTAAAAGCTATTAATCAAATGCGTTGGTTTATATACCAAAACAACATATTTAAGATGTACGAAAATAAAATATTTTAATAACCTTATTTTTATAAACAGCGAGCCACTAAAGCCGAATTTCCAAGGACAGGTGACTTGGCAACACTTGAGAAAGTGTATCATTAATTTTATTGACGGCACAAATTTTTCTCCTATTTCTCGCTTTCTTAGACATATATACAGTCCGATCAACAAAATTTACAATAAGGATTGGCTGCTGAAAACAAAACCTTAAGCGATTCAGATTAAAACAGTTACTACAATTATTCAGTAGTTATCAAAGTATAGTTCAGTTGCTACAGATAATACTAGCTTTAGAACACAAAATATTTATTTCTGAACGCATAACATAACATCCACCAAGATAACAATCTTTGTATATAAGTTTGTTAGTCAACCAGACTTTGCGAAACTGGGGTTTTCAAGTACTTGGATGAATTATACACAAGTTCTGTCAAAATTTTTACTAAATTTTGAAGCACAGGTTGACGCAAGTGGGTCTAGCTATCGCTACGTTGAAGTTGTTGTTGCATGTCTAAAAAAATATCAGTATTGAATGTAAATAAAAAACTTATGTATGGCAACAACTAGATATATTTAAAAAAATACTCCCAACACATATTTAATATAATTGTAATAAGTGAAACGATTCCTGCTTGAAAGAAGAATTCGGAAGTTGTCGATAAACGTCGAAATTTTTGTTTTATCTGGTTTCGTGATATCTACATTATACAACAAGTAGAAAAACGGCCCTAGTACACCACCGTGGGATACTCGAGATTTTACTTAATGGTATTCAGGGCGTTGTTATACTTATTTTGATAGAATCGGTCAGATGGGTATGATTTCAAAGGCAGATTCTATCGGTACTATATATAATTTATTATGTATATTTATTATAGTAGGCTTGGTAAGTTGAGCTTTATTTTATACAGTTGTTCCGTATGCCACAACTATTTAAACTGCTCAGACTACATCTTACATGCTTCAAGGTTTTCTGCTATCCTATTCATAATTCTACGGATCTGTTGTATTGTGGAACATCCTTTCCAAAACTCAAATTGGTATGATATTGTTTAAGCTGAATGTCTCTCTGATGTTCTTCAGAAGTAGTATTTCAAAAACTGAGCATAACTGGTAAGAACCACATATATCAGTATGAAGAAACTTCATTAAGTGGTATGCCTGTTTTGAGAACCATTGAGACTTGTACGGATTTCCATATTAAAGGATAATAGAATTCCATTATATATGGTTGTACCAATAGTTTTCTTGGTAAATATTTGAGTATTAAAGTAAATTGATTTGTATTTGCACTTGGAGTAAATAAGCGTGTAAAAATGAAATTTTAAGAAATTCTTCCTAGTTATCGTTAATATCTACATTAGGCGAAATTGGTTCAAAGGTTTGTTTTGTTTGTTCTGACCCAATTGTTAATATATTAATAATTTATTGTGGTCCTTCGAATTTATTTGTGACTTCCCATATCGAATGATCTTCTCGAGATAGGTTTGGAATATAGGTAGTATCCAAAACATATATTATGTTTCCTCAGAACGGTTTTGTGCAACTGGCAGTTAGGAATGTTGTATTGAGTTTTGTCTAGTTCATCCCTTGTTCGTTGCGACCTGCTTCTTATTCGGCGTTTTTGTATAACCAACTCATTTATATGTTGCGGAATGTTATCACTTTTAGGTAGGAGATGCTGTTCCAGCTGGTGTTGATTGGAAGTATAGTAAAGCACCGTACAGTAACATCTAGATCGTCAGATTATATAATCCGCATATTAAAATTTCCAGTAGATAATTTTGAAACTTTTCTCGGTCAGTTTTTGATGAGAATTGTTGATATTGTAAGGTTACTTACAAATTTTGGGCTAAGTGTTACAATTAATGGACTGCAATCTAATAGTAGACCCTGGCCAAACATAATTGTAATATATAAATCTGAGATACCATGAATCAGTCTAAAATTCAGCACGTCCGATATTTTGTTATTATCACTTGACCGCTATATTGGCTCCCCAATGAAAAAGTATCTCAAGATATGTAGGTGGATTATATGTAGAGCTCTTTTCTTTGGTTGCTATTCCTCTTGAGCCCCGTTCAATCTACTTCGCGTACCAATCGCCTCCAACTAAGAATTTACTTTCCAGGCTTAGCAAGAAGATTTCATAATCATTACACATTTGGAATGTCTTGATGGACTGTAAACTGTTATTACTGCAGGTAGGCATGATGGGAGAATGATTTGGATTTGTGGCGTGTCTTTTATTGGTTTAATTGAGATGTAATCCAATGTACAAAATTGCGTTTCTTTTAAAATTGTAGATCATCCCTGCGCCTTACGATCAGGATGGTTAGTGTGGCGTAGGGCTGTAGTACGGTATATTGCACATTATGTTGGCCAATAAAATTAATACAAAAATCTCTTGTATTTATTTGCATAAATATATAAGTAAACATATATTAATGCTTCTTTATGGTTTGTTAGAATTCCAGACCGCAATACGTACAGACGATGCTATAGCTTAACTAGTTTAAAACAATTAATCCCGAATTCGTGCTTGAGAGCTGACGTAATATCTTAGCTTGATGTACAAAGCAGAGCTGTTTAGTTTTCAAATCTGCCTTGTCTTCTTACTTTTACTGAATGATAAACAGGGCAGAATGAAACATCTACGAAACAGAACACGCGAACCCGCTGGTAAACGCGCGTGCTCCTTGTGTGATCTACAGCACACACTGTATGAAAGATTATGTTTTAAATTGTTCGTACAAGAGGGCATTGGAGCCGAGGTGGCTAGGTTCCAGGTGTGTACCCTCCATTCAGTGTACCAGCTGAGCGTGGTAGCAGTCACTATCCTTAGGGTGAGTACGTGCGAGCTATTGGGGTTGTGGTAGGTTCTAGGATACCACGTGACGGATTCAATATTATACAATCAGTTTGCCGATTAGTGAAACCAATACAAGAAACCAATCGAATTGTGACAGCCGACAATTGACCCTTGAAGCAAACCCCTGCAAAACTTTAAATTTTGGCTCATGTTAGATAATTGCTTCCTACTTAGTCATAATTTTATGTTGTGTTACTCAATTTCATATTGTTTTGTTTAAATAATTAGATATTAAAATGAAAAACGATAAAAAGTAAAATTTGTTATGACTTTAGTAAGGAAAGTGGTATAAAAAATATACCACTTCTCGGGTGGTGTGACAAATCTTCGACCTCTCGACTTAAGAATTAAGGTTCCATCAATAATAATAGTAAAGGCACAAATAAAAACAAAAAGTAAGTGAAAGAAATCGATCATCGTTATAGGACGATGAGTTTTTTTACGAAACATTACGCAGGCCGCCCAGAAAAGAGTTTTCGACGAAACTACGCGAACGGCATGAAATGTTCTCAAGAGCCGCATACGGCCCACGGGTTGCCGACACCTGAAGTTGACACAATGTTTTATTTACACAAAATACTTTTTCTTAGATATGAAGCAAAAACTGCATATGATTTGTTTTTCCATCAAGCTGAAATATAGTTGCATGATATGCATCTTCCTATTTATTCAATATTACAACCAGGTTATAATATAAAAAACGGCAATGTACATTCTTTTATCTATCTAGTTGTGGTTCTAGACACAATTCTTTATTAAGATAAAATATTGATCTATTTCTAGATATGAAACGCAAGGGACCGCGGTGGTCGAGTGCGAGAACGCATTGGCCACTCGAGGTCACACTAAATGCAGTTGCTCCGTTGGGGCGATCGAATCCCGACTGGGTCAACCGCATTTGGTTAGTTAAGTTTAGGGTGCATGTTGCATGAATGTTTAGTATGTAAGGGACGCCCGCACCCCCCTGAAGTAATGCGAAAGCGGTTCCGGGGGGGGGGGACGGTAGTATGAATGTGTGAAAAAAAAAAGATATGAAACGCAAACTCCAAAGTGTGATAATTAAACACGCCTAAGGCAGTCCATATATTCATAGAATTCAGCCACCTTCCTCAAGTAATTCAAAAACTTGCTTTTACCAAGTATGAGACAAATATATGTATACGTAAAGCATAATCCCTACGGATGCTGTATTATACTTTCAGAAATAAATGTCATGCTTTATAGAGTCAACAATAACTGTAGCAACTGAACTATATTTTACTAACTATGAAATAATTATATTAAATGTTGTAAATTACACTGCTTAAGCAAAGATATACGTTTTGTGTTTCACAGCTACTGAATTTTTTTATCATACTGCATATATATATACAGAGTGTCCCAGATGTAGTAGGCCATCATGGATATCTTTTGTATTATTAAATATAGAGATTTGTTTGAATGGGCAAAGTTGTGCAGTTTTACACTTCGCGATTGCGACACTAATTATCCTAAGTGTTTGTTAATAACTTCGTTACAAATTAAAATTTGAACATAGTGTTGACGGCGCAAATGAGCGCAAACAGGGCGCAAACAATTTGCATAAAAAAAATTTCAAAAATCCGAAATTGTTCCGCCTACATGAAGTTGACGAAACATTTTTTCATAATATCTTAATAATAAAAATTTGAAATTGGTTTAGATGTTGCAAATAGACGCAAATTGGGCGCACAAACTAAAAATATTTAATATTTGCAAATTGTTTCGCTAGCGTGAAGTTGATGAAACATTTAGTTTTTTCTTAATAACTCAGAAATGATTTAAAATACGACATTTATCTTAAGGGCGCAAATTGGGTGCAAAATGTTTACATCTATTTCAGAATTTGCGCCCAATGTTGTTTCGCCAACTTCACGGACCTGATAGACTCCTAAAAGTGTGAATTTTAAGATGACTGAATTTAGATATCCCCTCTATATTGCATGCAACACCTGGTAAGTGCTTGTTTTATTTACTATAATTATTTTTTAAACGTATGTTCTGTTTAAGCAAGAACTGTATGAATTCTTGCAATATTTCGATCTTATTGTATTTCTTTTCCTGTCTGTTTGTACGAAATAAACGCATACTGCACGAAATCCAGCAACAAATCCATTTACCTATATGATATTTTCCCACTATGTGTTCAACATCTTAAAATTTTAGACGGCGTCCACTTGTTTCCTTTGTTACAAATTTCTGGATCATATCCTCTCGGCGCCCTCGGTTATTCTCCCGCAAGTGATTATCCCCTTTTTGGTCCGCATTCAGCTTACGTCATTTCCACTCCGAGGAAGTGAAATGCGTAAACGACTGAACAATTAACACTACCGTTTCACGAACAGCAATAAAAACTTTGATTTTAGGGAATTACGAAGGAATGTGTGAATGTGGTATCAAGCAAGAACTAATTTATTATTTCAGAGAAAAAGAAACTCCCTGTTTAACAGATTTAAATGGCTTGCAAACTGGTCTAGTAATTACAAAATACAATTTTGTAGCTAGTTATTAATGATTCCGTTAATAAAAAATATGGGTAGGACTACAAACTTTCATTGGTGCCTTTAACAGCAAGAACGACAAAAACAAGGTCGAAGAATATATTAATATTAATGTACGAGGTTTGTTCAACTAAGACCCATCTTTGATCAAGTTAGCAATAATTCAAATGACGTTTGTTAATGTTAGTAGTGTTTGTAAGCAACACATTAATAAGTTTCTGGCATTTGAATTTGATTGACTTTTAAAACTTCGATTTTGAAATGGCGTTTGTTGTTGAAAATCCGTCCAAGTTTGATCAGCGTGGGGTCCTGCAATTTTTATGCGCTGATGGTGTGCAGCCATTGCAGATTCATACGCGAATGCAAGCAGTGTATGGAAATGCATGTATTGCGTACCCAACTGTGAACGAATAGTGCCGAAAATATAAGAGTGGAAAAGAGGGTACTATGGAGGAACCGCGACGAGGTGCACGGTGTACTGCATTAACATAACACAATATGGCAAGCATGGAAGGCTTTACTAGAGAAAGTCGTCGAATTTCAAGTTAAAAATTTTCAGAAATGTTGAGACGTGTGTCCATAGTATTGTTCGTAATCTGGGTTACAGCAAAGTTTGTTCGCAATGGATTCCTCGTCTCTTGTCTAATGAACAAAAATGCTTGCGAATAGGCTTATCTCTGCGACACCTCACAGACTATAGGTAAAATAGTGATGACCTTCTTCTGTCAATAGCTGCTTGCGACAAAACTTGGTGCCATTACTACGAGCCATCCAGTAAGTTATCGTCGATGCAATGGAAACATTCAAGTTCACCACCACCAAGGAAGTTTAAAGCACAACCTTCTGCAGGCAAGGTGATATTAACATTTTTTTTCGACCACGAAGGACCCTTGTTGATAGAGTTTAAGGAACCTGGAGTAAATGTCAATGCAAATCTGTACAATGGAACAAGCTTCATCAAGCAATAAGAGAGAAACCTCCAGGAAAACTTACGCATGGGGTCATTTTACTGCACGACAATGCTAGGCCTCATGTTGCTAACGTGGTAAAAGAAAATCTTCACTGAAAGAAATGGAGGGTTTTATAGCATCCACCCTATAGCTCGGATCTATGGACTTGCCATTTTCATATTTTTGGACCGATGAAGAAGGCCTTAAAAAGTCGGCATTTTGACTCTGACGCAGAAGTACAGATAGCCGTGGAAGACTTCTTCAATCAGCAGCCACCAAGAATTCTACGAGTAGGATATAGGTCGGTTAGTAAAACAATGCGGTAGTTGCCTGAACTGTGACGGTGATTATTTGTAATTAAATTGTTGAATAAATTTTGTATAAAGCAAAGATAAGTTTCAATTGAACACACCTTGTACCTGCAACTGAAAACGTTTAATTTATTAAATACAAAATATATTAAACAATTTAGTATTGCAATTTTACGCACTTGCAGCTCTAACAAATTAATCTCCCAACATTATACGAAACAGGGCACACTGCTGTATATTTTAAAATAGTGATCTATTTTTATTAGAAAAAATATAATTCTTCCTACGCGACAATCATCCAACATTGTGTACAAATACGTTAGTAAAATTTAAATATTGTTTCACATCGAAAATAATCTTCTAAACAATATTATACATTTGAAAGATTATTTAATTTTTTGGAAGATAATTTACAATTACCTCCTATTGGTAGATTTTTCTTAAATACTACATAAGCGACAAAAAGGCTGTAGAACTACAATGGTATAGGACTATACACAACTAATACTGAAATGGAGGTCAAATACTGTTGTTTAAAGACTGCGATAGCTTCCATATTATTCCAGCCTCATACAGTAATAACCGAGATGCACCAAGGCCTCTGACCATACATCCCACATAACATTCCCGGAAAGTGAACATTTAGCGATTCGGATAGTGTTGATGTGCAGCACGTCAATACTAGCAGAACCTGTCACAGTAAAGGACCATCACTTCATACTAAATAGCCACTCCTAGCAAAATTGATCCTACCGCACAGAATGATATAACATTTAGAAAAGTTACTAATAATATAAATAAACAGCTGTCGTGTCGAGGACTGCGTCACATTATATAACGTGTCGTGAACGATATCTATAGGATAGCAAACGACCTTCTCCAGCTTTACTCCCGTATCAATATTTACGGGGGTGCACCGTTTCTGTTAGTTACTCATAGGACCTTCGAACAAGATCAATGTTGGGGTAAATCTGCAACTCAGATTGTTGCTTTCTCAGTTTCATCGGCGAAGGAACAACGATTCCCAATTTTACTTACATGGAAATTCTAGCAATCACCTGTATCAGAACGGGAACAAGGTGTAGCTAAGAAACCTCACATCAAGCTCTAACGTACCGTGCATTATTACAACGTACTTTCAAAACTGATGCATGCTTTAATATGGATCCCCGCCGGCCTCGACGGTCTAATGGTTAGCGCATTTGCCTTTGGATCCAAGCGACGCGGGATCGAATCCGGCCTAGGTCAGTGATATTTTTTTTGCGGAGAAAAATCTGAAAGTGCGCCTTCTGTCAAATAAGAAATAAAGTCGTAGGTCCCGTACCACTACGATGTGTAACACGTTAAAAATCACTACTAGAATTAGAACTACCCCCGTATAGGCAAAATTGTTAGTAAGGGTGTACAATAAGTCAATTATGGTGGCAGTGCTTAAAGATGCTTGGAAAACCGCGTCCTAGATCTCGTTCTTTCAAATACAATATAATACAATATGGATCCTGGGAACTGCAGCTCATATGGAGACCATATGTAAAGGCGGTACAATGATGACTGCAGATCACAACTCTGGAGCGGAAGCAACTACATTCCCAGAAGTTATTTTCTTGAAAAAATGTAGTTTCACGTTATTATACGGTACAGGATCAGTAACCTTCTGGTTACTTGATACCACGATAGAGAAGGCCATACTCATAGGAGGAAATGGATAAACAAGGCGTAACTTCTATATAGTTCTCCAAACAGAAACTTTAAGATTTGCATTTATGCTTTGTCAGATATAATTACGAAGCTGACATTGGTCACTTTATCACTTAAAATTAGGTAAGCGGCCCATAATAAGAGTAACTTGTGTACAATCATTTGTTTAGATACCGTTAAAGCTATGAGGGGCAATGATACGTATGAAAATTACCTATCCTGTAGGCTATATTCCGATGGGATAGATTGCATCCAAGTTATTGTTCTCGCTACAACCCGCACATATCTCGTACACAGAACCCAAAGCGTTCCTGGGCGTGGCCTAATATCTGCATTTAAAAAATTTAAAGACGCTAATAAACATAATGGACAGGCTGTTGCCAAAAAAGCTGCTATACCGAAACTATCCAATGAAATTTGTGGAATCTGCACTTACAAACTAGTGTACATTAGCATAAGAGGTCTAACAACTCTTCTAAATGTAGAAAAACATTGGTTTCCTACAACTGAATGGGTATAATGACTACAACGTGGCAAACTGACAATACAATTATAAAGAGGATAAAAACCCTGTAGTTAACCCGCATCATTGGAGTAGCTGCAAACCGTCGTAGTAAAACAGCATATGCCACCCGAGAATGTAGAGGAATATGCTTGCTCCCCTTGTGTATGATATGGTAGTAAATGTATGTTTGATTTAAACAACCAAAGTCTCTTCAAGATGACGTAGTCAAGTTCCATTGACAATCCCAATTGCTTAACCAGGTCTAAACACAGTGTGACAGAACATTCACAGATGATCAATCCAATCCATTCTAAAGCTATACCTTTCGTAAAAAGAAGAAACATACAAAAAATCCATGTGCTATACCGTACCCTTTGGCATGCAAGTCTAACGTAAATTATCTGCTGTTGGATTATTGATCAGATCTAGTTGAAAATACCCCATAGAAGAGAAACTGCGAACAACAACTGTAATATCGTGAGTTTTAAAGCAATGATAATCAGAGTTTTACACTATCATAATAAGAACTAATATTACATATACACAGAAAGGTACGATCCGGAGTGATTCTCAATCAAATATAGTGTGTGGTCTGCTTAGATAATACTAGTGCCCTAGGAACTACGCCGATTACATATGAAGTGGAAACCGACTACCGCTTCCAAAGCACCGGTAAAACTCCAAGCATTATGAGCTGTTATACCGTCTACCGGATATCACGAGGGTGGAACATGCAAACTTATGGAAACACAATGGCTACTATGTGGAATACTACGGAATATCGTACATCGCAGATCATTCCCATAGCAACTGGCAGTATTTAAGCAAAGTACATCTTCAAAATCAGCATCACCTCAGAAGACGAATGGATAGCGAACCCCAAAATGGCGAACGGAACTGGACCTGATACATATAGATACTAGATAGTCTCCAAAAACCGAATCATCAGTTTCACTAGGAACACACACAGTGGTTCAGTGGTGAATATTCTTGAATAACATACCATTACGCTTTATAACAGCTAAGCTATCGTGTACAGATTGGATATTTACAGTGTTAAGGCGAACATACTAATTTTTAGACCACGCTGTACGTCAATTAACAATAATAATAAAGCAAGATGTCAGGTAAGATGTTTGCATCTTACATTATATACCAGACACGTCCAATAATAAATTTAAAAATAATAATAATAACAATAATAAAAACAATAATGCTCTTATGAACCAAATAATTTGTTGCACTACAAATACAAACAGACTCATATAAACAAAAACACAGGAAAAACGGGCAAAAGTTCAGGACAAGCTGGTTAAGGGCGCCTGCTCCTTCATTTATCCCTCTGAGTATTATTTCCTAATAATAAATTTTGCATCTGTGAACCGCTGCAGGTTACAAACAAAATATAATTTATCATAATACATACATAAAGTATATGCGACAATAACGAAACATAAAAGCAGCATATTATTTTTAAGGTCTATTAAAATGCAAACATTATTATGTTAATACAGTAAACCTCAAAAATAACTTTCATGGTGAAATTTAAGACCTCCGCAGTTGTGTCTAGTGACCTCATCTCTTCGAGCTTAGACCGCGTCGTAGTGGAATTGATTGATGCTAACGTTTCGCTAACCGTTGCAGATAGCATTATCAAAGCGTAATCATGACACGATAGTCACTTCCACACCGACACGGTCTAAGCCCGAAGAGATGACTTCAATAAACTTTAAACTTATATTTGGGCAACCTTTTAATACAAATGTGCAATTTATTCTACAGTTTCACAGTGCAATAAGCTCGAAAGCAATTGAACTTTTCGGTACAGTAAAGAAGTAATGTATGAAGTCCTTTGAATCTTAGATTTATATTATGCATATCCGTTCTATATGAAATTATTGTATAAATAATGTGAAATTTGTTTAGTTATAATTATATAATATAAGAAAGCCGCGTGTAACAGACGTCGATTTTGTATAATCAATTAACAAGATTTTTAAGTTTGTGGCGTGGTGTTTACGAATTCCAAATATCAAGCACCTACAGGTATTTTGAACACGCTGTATTCGGCTAACATCCCTGGAATTTAAACAAGTCATACCTATATTGTATAACAATTATTAAATTTTGATAACACAAGCGATTTGCGTAATAAAGTTTTAATGTCTGTATTACCTTGTGATCTATAATCAATCCCAAATTTTTCACTGGATGATATAGAGATATGATTTGATTATCAAGTCTAATTTTAACATGGTCCAAAATTCTAACCTAACGTTCTTTTTGTCAAATAAGATAATCATTGCTTTGTTTGGATCGAGGTATAAACCATGATCTTTTGAAATATCGTGTATACGCTACAGATTGAATAAACAACAGGCATTTTTCAATGAAGACATAGATAAAGTCGCGTACCGTCTGCATAGAGCTCATATCTACAAATCACGAAGCACAGATGAGAAAGTAGAAAGTGTATGTATATCAAAAACAACATAGGTCCCAAGACGGATTTTTAAGGTACATCGCTGTTAATAAAAGGGTATTGAGATGTCTTACCATGTAATACAACTGCCTGGTATCGATAAATTAAATTACTAGAAAGAAGGTTAAGTGCTATTTGAGATAAACCAATGTAATGCAAAAGTGACAGCATAATCTGATGATCCAAAATATCAAAAGCTTTTAAAAAATCTAACAGTACTAGAACAAACCGTGATTAGTAGTTCTAACAATTTCATCGGTAATATCTAGTGGAGCAGTACAACGTCCAGGTTTAAACCCCAAGTGGTGTATTTGTATAATTTTGTTAGCGGCGAGAAGACAACGTAACTGACATTTAACAACAATATTTCTAAAACTTTTAATAAGGTTGGTAATATACTTAAATCTTCTTAATCTATCGGAGTTCGAAGTTTTTGGCAAATGAATTACCAGGGCCTGTTTTCAACAATCCGCAAAGACAGAATTTAACAAACAGTAGTTTATACTGAGTTTGATTATAAGTAGTAAAAAGGATACACATAATTTGATCATATTGGTGCTAATGTTATCGAGTCCCATTGCTCTAGTCTTTATGTGTGAAATGATCTTGGCTGTTTCATCTTCAGTTACTTCACGGAAGTTAAGCAACTTTGTAACAGCGTCAGCTAAATTGATATTGTAAAAATACTTGGTGTTTTAATTAGCTCCATTATCACAATTTAATTCAGAAGCGGAATTGATAAAGTAATTATTGATTATGACAACCTCTGACAGCAGCAACGCAACAGACTTCGTTTTCGAATTTATGTTTAAATGCTTTCATTCTTTCCTATCCAAAATTAATACTATTTGTGCACCACTGATTGAAATACGCCTTTTTCCATTCTCGGCAATAAAGGCAGTTAAATTGCGCATCCTTTATAATATTCCCAATAAATAGCAGTTCTGGGTTTTTTTTATTTACGAACAGCAGCATGTTTCACTGACATCATATCTTTCAAGCCATAGTATAGCGACAGCTTTACAGCTCCCTTGACCATCTATCGCATCCCACATGCCATTCATTTTTAGTTGCCACAGGTTATGATTTAAATTTCGTCTTACCAAGACCTTTTCTATTTTATCCTTCCATCTTGTCCTTGATCTTCCCTGTCTTCTCCTCCTGTTTGGAATCCAGTTCCAAACTTTATTCGGTAATCCCTCTACCGGCATTCTATCATATGCTCATACCGGGGAGTTGTCTCTTTTCTATAAAGTCTGTTCATGATATTTAGGGGATACACGGGGCGGAACGGGATTGGGGCGGAATGGGGAAAGGGGTTTATTTATCGCTAGGAGTGCTGAAGTCCGCTGCAACTCGCTATACACCTTCAGTATGCGTTTGCGCAGTGATTAGAACGTCAGTTGCGGCATATCTAAGTGTTTCTCCTTAGTTAATTAAAAACCCCACTGAAATCTATATAATCTTACAACTTTCTGAAAATTTGAAAACAAGGTAAGATATATTTCACATTACTTTTCGTCATTCCCATTTAGTCTACCGAATTAAGCGTGTTTAAAGTGTCTTTTCGCCTGGTAGGATGTTTTGGAAAAGTAACATGACTGCCGCTAACCATGCGATGTTTGGTTTACCAACACTTGGGGCATAACGGGGTATGGCGGAACGGGGTCCCACACAACAGAAACGGCGGAAATTTGTTGTTCGGCGTCTGGAGTTTTCATGTCCCCATGTTGATATTTCTGAGAAAGAAGAAGGAAGCAACAAGAATTTGAACTCGGTTTGCCAGCAGGAGCTTGGTCCGAAGCCAACGAATCAGGATGGATGACTTCAGAAGATTTTTGGAAGTGGTTCAAAAAATTCATAAATTTTTCTAACGCCTCTAAAGAAAAGCCTATGCTGTTACTTCTTGATGGCCACGCTTCTCATACAAAAAACCAAGACGTCATTGATCTTGCAAGAAACAACGATGTCATCATCCTTTGCTTCCCGCTTCACTGTTCTCGCCGACTTCAACCGTTGGATATCGCGTTCATGAAGCCTCCCAGCCTGTATTATGAGAGCGAAGTGAGAAGATGGCTTAGAACAAACCCCCGAAAAGTCGTCACCTTCTGGCCAATATCGTCCTTATTTGGATCGGCTTATATGCATTCTGAGAATATGAAGATCGCGATAAATGGGTTTGAGAAGACCGGCATCTAGCCAACGGATATTAACGTTTTCACTGACGTGGATTTTTTACCGCCAGAAATAACGGATATTCCTATGGCTAAAGTCCCTGCTGCCAATTTGTCTGATAATCCGCCTGTTAACCCTCCTGTTAACCTTTCCTCTAATCTTCCTGATATTGAAATCTCAACCCCCCTCCTAAAACTGCGACAACTAAATCCATGACACTAAAATCAACAATAGCTGAAGAGTGAGAATCAAGACCCGGATGTTCGTGGATGTCCGACCCGCCTGAAAATTCTAAAGTAACAATGGCTAGCCCTATTTTTACCAGTTTTCCGAGTTTATCGCCTGAACGTGTACTTCCCATCCCCAGAGTAAAGCCGGGACAAAAGCGAGTGACGAAGAAACGAGGCAAAACAGCGATCCTGACAGCTTCCGCTTATAAGGCTGAACTCGAAGAAGCGACTAATAATGCTAAGAAGACCAAGAAAGCCAAAGAAAATAGACTTAAGAGAAAACTGTTGACCGATAACGAAAAAAGAAAGGAGAATTCCCAGAAAACTGTTAACAAAGAAATGAAGAAAAATACGCACAAAACTGTTAACAAAAAAGGGAAGAAAGAAACCCAGAAAATTGTTAACAAGAAACCACGGAAACAACACGTGGAATCAGACGAAGAGGAAATGACAGACAGTTTCGAAGAAGAGGATGCGACCTGTTTATATTGCGAAGACTTATATTCAAAATCAAGTGAAGGGTGGATATCATGCATACAGTAAAAAATGGGCCCATAATTCCTGTGCTGGCATTGATAGTGACGATGATGAATTACAACTCACCTGTGAACTTTGCCAGCCAAAAACCATGATTTAATTTCACTTTTTTATAAATACCAAAACCAATTTTTTCTTTGTAATCTTTAAAAAAACAGAAGTTTTTGTTAATTTCAATTTTGAACACTGGACGTGTTAAAACAATTTTTAGATAAATTAATTCACACTGTAATGGATTTTTACCTCTTCATTTACACCCTTCAAAAATGCCCCAAACACATCGATCCCCGTTCCGCCCCGTGTTCCCCTACTTGTCATCTAGTCTATCATCTGCTAGTTTTACGCCTAGGTGTTGGGTGTCCAAATTGTGAAAAGAAACTTTTATACTTTATTATTTGCTCGCCATCAGGTTGTTCTGGGACAAGCCTTCGAGTATGCAAATTATACATTGCGAAAATTGAAAGGCGAATGCAATGTATGAGGGAGGGAGGTCTGAAAATTAACATGGAAGGAAAGTCGCCGTAAAAAATACCGTATATGACAATTGGGATGACGATCAGCAGATGAACACAGACACGGGAACAATAATATATCTTTGATTTGATATGAAAACCAACTCCACCACATTTCATAATACGATCACGGCGTAAGAATATATATCCATGTTTCTCATACTCTCGATTAGGCATGCGGCTAGTTAGCCAGGATTCAGTTACTCCCATGTCATAATTGAAAAATATTATGTGTTATTTGAAATCTCCGAAATTTACTGTCAATGACAGCACATTCAATGTGCCCAGTTAAATAAAATATTATTCTTATTATTCATAAGTTGTACCTAATATTTTACAATATTGCACTAAAAATAATACAACGATTAACTTGTTAAAAGAATATTGCGCAACAAAAAGAATGTTCCAAGAGGGAAACACTTCACAGTTTAGACCGTTCCTCCCACGGCAAAATATTAATATTTCTTGTTCTGCAGCATCGCCAATACCAAGAAAAATTTGCTCATTACCGCCTTAGATAAGAAATAACAAAAATTGACGTCACAACTCCTCCAAACGTTCTTCATTACATATTTTTATGCAGCTTATTTAAGGAGTTTATGTGTTTTAGCTGTAAGATCTTCAGCATTACCACACCACAATCTTTACTATTACTGCTCTTTTGCCGCCATACCCACCACCAACACGATGACAACGATCTATTTCTATACCTAAAATTTGCAGACCCAAAAGACGTCCAGCACCTTGTCTTTGACATCTTTTTGTTCTTTATTGCCGAAAATGCGATCAGTATTTCGTCGGGAATATTGCTCCAAATTATCAATTGTTATAATCCTTCTTTTGCGTTTGGGTTAGTACCACTTTGGTTAGTTGTAGTATTGGCGCAAATGATCAGGTATAGCTATTTTATTTCCATTAAACAACCTAGTCACCAGAGCCGTCTATTCGCTACGACGACTCATATATTACCTGTTAATTAGTAATTGCTAGTTCACCTTACCGTGTGCTGACGCTCATTCGATATAGGTACATTACGTAGTGTGACCGCAGTAGCAGCCACGTTAGTGATAGTGACCAAATTATTAACTAAAATGAAGTAAGTTATTTTTTTATTCTGAAGGCGTAATTTTAAAGTACATTTTTATCAGTGAATCAGAATTGACTGTACCATCTCTGGTAGATGTGTTATTTATAAATATGGACGGCCAAATTCCCTCTGTACTAGAGTCTCCTGCCTATGAAATCACTATCAACCCAACAGATCCGAGGGTGCCTACAGGTGAATGGCAACAAAACTACGCGGAAAATCCCAGGAATTTTTGTTTTTATACACATGACACAACAGTTTTGTTGAAGGTAGTTGCTCATCAGTTTTGCAGCTACAATAACGTTCCCAAATTGTATAATGTATTCATAAACGAAAAGTTAAGGGCAGTTATTCGCATCATTAACATTGATTATTTTAGTATTTACTTAGAATAGAAAATGTATAACGAAATTTGTTACTGATCAGAAAAGTACATTTAAAGATAATTATTATTACATAATAGTATAAACATAATCTATAGTTTGTTCATGCGTAATATGTACTTCAATTCGTATTTCTAACTATGTATGCAGCTGTATGTAGGTTAACTTCCTGAAGAAATATACGAATATTACGCAATGTTTAGTTAATTTTAAAAAAATCAATGCCACTATTCTCCTCAACATTATTGGAGGAAGCTACACTAAAGGTATATATTTTGAAAATTGGGATACATCCTACAACACTTACATCTACGCAACATTAACTTGTTCATAACAAAAGAAATGAAAAATCAATTCAGTTTCATTATTTTCTAGATACGGTTTTGAATAATTGTTTTGAACATTTTTATATGAAAAACGTAAAACAAAAATTCGTCGGCAAGTCAGTAATCACACCATTCAGTTATTTGCTGTTATTTAATGATTCATTTTCAAATGTTCGATACACAATGGATTCGTCATACCAACGCTATCGGTAGGAGAATTAAAAATGGATTGAATTTCTTACAAACAAACTCTTTGTCATGATTTTGCATAAAGAAAACGCAAATCATGCTTAAATAAATAGACAAACAATTTTCAAGTAAATACAACTAATATAACTAAAAAATGCAAATATTGAAATACATGTTTTACTTTATTCGTTATCAGCTTGCATCATTCAACAACTCCTACTTCATATAAAAGATAGTAAAAATATTGTGCAAGGCGCTACCGTACGCTGGGCTACTCGTACTAAATTTTAGAAACATTCTGTTCCCACAGCACGTTAGCAATCTATTCCGAGGTTTCGAGATTATCCCCAGAATTCTTAATTGAATGTTCCAAAAGAAGAAACGGCGAGAAGTGTAGTGTGGTCAATAAATTCTTTCAGTAACATCTGTTCCACGTTTTCGTAAAAGTAAGAGAAAGGTAAGGTATTTAATATTAATAATGGAAAACACAAACTATGATGGTATTAGTATTTAACTGATTTTCAGGCATTAAAGATGAACTCTGAAGACATTTGTCACTATAAATAGTTGTAACTCAGAAATAGCATTTCTCTTATTTTCGTTATGTCGTATAATTGTAAATCTTATATCAGATACCTTGTTTAGCAGTTGTTTTTAAAGAGTATCGAAACCACTTTAAATAGTGTTCTGGTTAATTACCGAAGTTAATTTTTACAAACGTCTTGAAATTTACTATTAAGGGCCATTCCATATCAAGTCAACTTATGTTTGAACCTTTACATCGCCGATTTTAATTAAATTAAGAGTAAGTGGTAGTATATTGGAGATATGTAAAAATACAAACGCTAGAGCTTGAAATATAAGGGCTTTGAAGTTATAGGCTATCAAATACCGACCATGTTTTCCTGAAAAACATGCAGATTTCAATTTAAGTAAATATAAATAATATCCTATTATTATTTAAGTAATGATATATACATTATTTTAAAGTATATCAAATGGATTTTCATCTGATGTATAACTTACCCTGGATTTTTTGTTATATTCATACGAAACATACGCCTACTTGATCAGAAATATCTACGATTTGTCAAAAATCGGTGCATATAATTTGAGAAAAAAATTTGAGTGTATGCTATAACCCTTTATAACTGTGAAAAGTTTTATCGTGGCACCGCAATGAAAACATAGTGAAAAAATATATTTTCTATCGGCGGATCTACTAAAATTGCCAATCTTGCTTGAAACAAATGAAAACATAGAAGCATAATTTCACTTTAAAAATTGGGTTCTACAATTAAGAATTAACTGATTTGGCATAATTTTAGTTACCATAAAAAAGAACTACCTACAAATCATTACAATAACAACTAACATAAACACAAGCAACTATTCACGCATATTTACAATAATAATATAACGAATAATTTATATATATATATATTGCTGTGTTATATGA
>JABXWE010023186.1:0-22203 GCA_014611495.1 Limonius californicus
CGGAGATATTTATCAACCGATTTTGAAAAACTTTTTTATGCTGTATTCAGCATAAAGAAAGCTATCAGATGAGGTATCACAAGGGGTACTTTGCTATTTGAAATTTTAAAGTTGGTGTTGCTAGGGCTTAGGGATTGAGGGGTGGGGGGTTGAAAATTACATCTTTAAATGACAATTTAAAAATAAAAATCAACGTGTCCGAGTATTTTTATGAAATATTTTTCTCAACGATTTTAAAGAATTTATCCACTACTTTACGAAAGCACTGTATATGCAGGTAGCGTGGAGTTGTCTTAGCGTCGGACTACGTGAGCTTTCACTAGTTTTTCACCTAAATCTAGTAAACATCTTCGTCGCCCATCACCTGACTTTGTTTCAGAGGCGAGGCTTTTGATCGTCCACAATTTGTAGGAATTTATTGCAGCCATATCAAGTATATGTACAAATAATACCATTGGCCAACGATTAGATTTTCTGCGAGCGGTATACTGTTTAGCCATTTTGTCAACAGTATCAACTGCACCTTTAGTTGAGTTGTAGTGAAGTATAATATGAGGCTAATAACTGTGTTCCTCATTGGATACCTTGTCATCATGGTGTTCTGTAGATAACATTATAACTGGCTGTCCCTTCTTCCTACCATATGAAGCTAAAGTTACGTTTTTTTGGAAAGCAAACATTGTTGAATAAACCGGTCTATATTTCTGAGGTAGCAGTTCATTTGGAATACAGCGTTTATTCTTTTTTAGTGTTCCACAAATTGCGATGTTCTTCTCCAGCAAATTCATTGCTAAATTGTGGCTGGTAAAAAGTTGTCACCGTGACTATGTTGCAAAGGTTCAATCATATCTAACACGACTGGCTGTCCTTGGTTTGTTTCAGGGTTGTTACCGGCTTTTCCTAAATACAAGTGCAATTTTTTTAATAGAAGGTATCACAATCTACCATTGCCCAAATTTTTATAGCGTATTTGTCTGGTTTATTTTACATGTAGGCACGAAATGGAGCTCGACCTCTAAAACCAACAAGTTGTTCATCAACAGCAAGGTGAGTGCCTGGATTGTATGCTTTCTTGCATGCTTCAACAAATTTGTCAAAAACATCTCGACGGGTTTGTTGGAATTAAATCAATGAAGTTCGAATCTCACTGGTTGTATTTTCGAACATGCCAGTTGGTAATATCTTGTAGAAATGTGCTTCCAAGAGCTGCTTCTTCTTGAGTTGAAAATGTTTGATAAGTCTGCTAGATAGCATGTGAATATCAAGAATCGGCCTCCAATAGTCCGTATGCCTGTTGTTCGAATTAGTGGGAAAAGTTATTGCAGTGTAACATTATAAAATATCTTCATTCTTATATAATTGTGTTAAGGTATTTTTAAGAAATCAGATTTTCCATTTCAACGGAATCCACAATAATAACAGGTGATCTAGTAGACTTTCGAAGGATTCCAAATTGGTCTCCTTAAAACTAATTTCTTGTTTACCACTTACCATGCAATCGGAAAATATTTAGTGAAAAATGTGAAAGTACTTCAACCTTGAAGTACTTTATAGAGATATTTTTGGTTATGCTAAAAAGTATTAGATTGGTTGTTCCATGAACAGATGGTATAGGTTCGTTTGGTCGTGTTTTTAAAAAACCTTTGATGACATTGAATACATTCATTTAGGGTATATAGTTAGCTCATAGAATAAATTGCTTGAAAAGGCACTATAGAATTTTTGGAATCTTCTAATTTTGTGGGCAGAAACTCCTGAAATGGTGACTAACCTTGCATTAACTTGGTGAGTTCCGAAGCAATGTTCTAAATCTAAATTAAGGCTGATCGAATTTGAAAGCCCTCTTAGTTTTTTAAATATAGTTCAAATGGATAATATAATAACAATACGGTAACTAAAACGCTAGAGGTGTTTTTTAATGTTTTCTAAGAAGAAAATTTATTTAAGAATCTGTTGGCGTTAGCAACAAATTATACTCAAAGTAATGATAAAGACTTAAAACTTTTAAAAATATAAAAAAAGATGTTACTACAAGGTGTGTTCACTTGAAACCCACCTTTGCTTTATAAAAAATTTATTCAACAATTTAATTATAAATTATTATTAATTACCGTCACAGTTAAGGCACCTATCCCATTGTTTTACTAACCGACGTAGAATTCTTGTGGCTGCTGATTGAAGCAGTCTTCCACAACTATCTGTACTTCTGCGTCAGACTCAAAATGCCGACATTTTAACGCCGTTTTCAGCGGTCCAAAAATATGGGAATCGCAAGGTGATAGATCCGGGCTATAGGGCGGATGCTCTAAAACCCTCCATTTCTTTCGCTGAAGGTGTTTTGTTACCACATTAGCAACATGAGGCCTAGCGTTGTCGTGCAGCAAATTGACACCACGCCTAAGTTTTCGTGGACGTTTCTGTCTTATTGCTTGATGAAGCTTTTTCAAAGTTTCCTTGTACAGATTTGCATTGACATTTACTCCATGCTCCTTAAACTCTATCAATAAGGGTCTTTCATGGTCGAAAAGAAATGTTAACATCAGCTTGCCTGCAGAAGGTTGTGCTTTATATAATTCTTCGGTGATGGTAAACTCGAATGTTTCCACTTCATCAACGATAACTTACTGGATGGCCCGTAATAATGGCAACAAGTTTCGTCACCAACAGCTAAAGACAGAAGAAAGTCATCACCATTTTGCCTATAGTCTGTGAGGTGTTGCAGGGATAAGCGCATTCGCAAGCATTATTGTTCATTAGACAAGAGACGAGGAATCCATTGCGAACAAACTTTGCTGTAACCCAGATTACGAACAATATTATGGATAGATCCTACAGTAGCACCAACAATTGAGGACCAGAAGTAACAAAGGGGCTGTGACAATTTGCCGAAAAATGAGATATTTCTATAGATAGGTTCTATGTGCCATGGACTATATTCTGTCAAACGGGCAAAGTGCCAGGTCTTCAAATTCCGTAAGATTAAGTAACAAACAACGAAAAAATGCAGGACAATCCTATAAAGAGAGATATGGAAATGCTGTGGTTGAAAAAAGGAGACCTAACCTAGAAGTAAGTTATTGTTTTTAACGTAGCTATAAGTGTGTACATAATACCGTGACTAACGTGTAAATATATTTTTGGTTCTGGCACACTATACGACAGACACACTATTTTTTATATTATCATGATTGTTTTATATTATTTACTAATATATATATGGTTACCTCTATGTATTGTATCTATGTATGTGGTGGAAAACGTATTGTTTTCATAATAATAAATGTCTTTAAGATTACTTCTTGTTTCTTCCAATCTCGTTTTGAAACATTTGTTTTTAAATGAAAGCAATGACATGTGCACACGTTAATGTGTTTATAATCATTGCGCTTAACGGCGCGTTTGATATTTTACACATTTTATACTGTGCAAGCGTCAAGCCTCGGGTTCGTGTGTCCGTATAGTGTACCAGACACATATTTTTTGTGTAAACCCTAAAACGTGCTTTTTTTCTTACAGATAACATGTAATTGCAAGTTCGGGTGCAAGTTGTTGAATTACGCAAATTTTGAAAAATACTACGAGTGCAGGCCTGACGTCCGTGGAACATACATCATCGGCTTAATACAGTTGACCGACGTGAAGAGGAGAAGGCTTGGCTCATATGAAGACCCTCGTGAAAGTCATCGTCAAACTACCATCCACTATAGCCTTCCAGATGGAGAGGGTGATATTGTAGTTGTGTGTAAATTTACTTTAATGAATACTTTTGATTTGACAAAAAATTTCAGAAATTATTTCTGAAATTTCTCACACTGAAATTCGATGACTTTCTCTAATGAGGCCTTCCTCACATGCCATATTGTTTTCTGTTAATGCAGTACACCGTGCATCTGGTCACGGCTCATCCATAGTCTCCTCTTCTCCATTCTTAAATTTTCGACACCATTCCTTCACAGCTGGGTACACAATACCTGCATTTCCATACACTGCTTGCTTTCGCGTATGAATCAGCAATGGCTGCACACCTTCAGCTCATAAAAATTGTAGGACCGCACGCTGATCAAGCTTGGACGGATTTGCAACAACAAACGCCACTTCAAAATCGGAGTTTGAAAAGTCAGAATCAAATTCAAAGGCCGGAAACTTATTCATCTGTTGCTTACAAACACTACTAACATTAACAAACGTCATTTGAAATATTGCATTTGTTTTCAAGGCTAAGTCGATCAATGATGGGTTTCAGTTGAACAAGCCTCGGAAAATACTGAGTATAAACAATCTAAACTAGTATCGTTAGATTTTTTATGTTACGATACAAATAAAATTGTATACTTCGTTAATAACCGGATATTATGCAGAATTTTACATTTAATTAAATGGTCTAGACTGCAGTAATAAAACCATCATGAAGCTATTGTAAATCTAAAACCGCCCACACTAATAAGGTGTTCTAGTGACCTGCTGTAATGCCACTTTACGACGTTTTGGTTCGTAGGTAGTGTTAAATTAAAATTTGCATTTAAATCTCAAATACTTGTTTTCTACATTCCACTTGGCCAATATATAGGCTCTCTCAGACCACGAGTGCCACACTTTTCCTTTGAAACGCGATAAGCTGTGAAGTTGATGAATAAAATTTACTACCAAAATATGTGCAAAGAATTTATTGGAACTACTAGAATTCCCCGGGGGTAACCGGATCCCCTTATGGCTGAGAAAATAATTTAAAAAGATCGTAAATAGTTAAACACTAACTTATCTTTTATGTTTTCATGGTTAAAGATGTTTAAAATGTCTACCCTTCTCATTTAAACAATTCCATGCTATTTCTGCAACGCTGTCGGTTCCTCCGATGACTTTTTTGGGGAAGACAATAGGGCAAACACTTTGCATTTTATGTATCATGTCCATTGTTGTGATTGGGCGTTGTTATTAGACGAGAACTTTCAATTGTCTCGACAAGAAAAAGTTTAGCGGCGTTAGATATTCATCTTTTAAGGAACAGTTGTTCTACTAAATGTCGAGCAACAATCGAAAAATGCACCGGGAAATCGCACTCTTGTTGTAAGTCTTCTACCAGCTCAAGAAAAACATTTTCAAGAAAGTCGGCGTACATGATGCCGTTTAACGTTTCTTCGAAACAGTCCGTCCAATTATTCGATGTCTGAAGAGACCACCATAACGTTGAGGCTGTCCACTTTCTCTAACGACCAAAATTTTCTTTATCCCAACAGTGCACGTTGTGGATATTCACTTCACTGTTAGTTTTAAATAGTGCTGCCGGCGTGAACGAGACATTTCTCATGGCGTCTCGCGTTTTCGAGATGAGACCAAAAATAAGAGTCTCGCTGTTTGGAGACTGTTTAAAGCAGTGCTTAATAGATGTTAAAGCCATACATTAAAACAAGGACAGTTCACGTCAAAAACAATTTTAATGTCGTGTAATCATTTTATCATCTTATTCTTATAACGTGCCATAACTGCCAGACATCAAACGCTTTGAATTGGACTTGCTGTAATTCCTAGTATTTTACGAACATTTAGAGAATGTAAGTAGACCCGGCTATCCAAGTTTATAACCCGACGGACTACTACATATTGTATGTACGTTGGCGTACCTTTAAATGTCTTATCCTCTTAACGTTTAGAAGAGTTTGAATATGGTCTTCCACAATTTTTCAACTACATTTTCAAGATGTCTAAACAAAAAGCAGTCAGGTGTTAGGGCAGGAGATCCCGCTGGCCCACGATTTGTTATTCATTAGAAGTTTCCTTAAAAAGTACTTTGTACCTAGTGTGTGAACGGTTCCTCCATCTTCCTGGAAGCACTCAAGCTGAAATTCAGCATAGGGTATGTTATATGTAACGGTAATTCAATGTTATTCTTCCTGCAAAGAAGAAAAACGAAAATGGTAGATCTAAGAGACTCCTTAGAACATCAGAAATTAAAGTGCTGAGAGATATAGCAGGAAAGAGGTTAAGGGATAGAATAAGAAGCGATTCTATACGGAGAAAATGTAAGACAGAAGACATCGTAAGATAGATCACGCGGGAGTGGAATGAGCACATAAATAGAATGGATATCAACGGGCTGACACGCAAAGCACGAGACGAAAAACCAGATGGACTAAGTTCTAGAGGAAGACCACTAAAGCGTTGGAAAGAGAGCTGGCAATCAATATCACAGGAATAAAAGAATTAAGGAAATGTTGGATAAAACAAGCCCAAAGGCTTATTCAGTAAGAGATGAAGAAGCTATATCTACAGGGTGATACAATAGTAGTATTTTGTTTACCTATCCGGTAACCGTTACCGTTAAATCTTCAATTTTGTGCATGTTCTGCAGATATACACGTTAAAATATCACAACCATTCGCAGTGTTTACAAAATAAATTTGTTAATGTAATTTAACACAGACAGTGTGAAAAATGTATTTATTCCTAACACTTAACAATAACTTTTTCGTTATTCTTTTTAATTTTTATGGTACCTAAATATCTGTGTATATCAAGAATTTGCAATGCTTGAATTACTTCCTGTCTTGATCACGTAGTAAACCACTACACGTACTGTCTATTTAAATTATCTATCTCTACCAATTGCAAGCACTTCTACGTATTTTACTAAAAGGACAACGCCATGGCATTTATTCTTATTAACCTATACTTCATATTATATCTACATGATTTAAAACATGCGATTTGTACCACAGTATTAATAAATGTTTCCCGGTTGCTAATAATTTCATAGGATACCTCACGGACTGCTATAGATATGCATTAATGTTAAAGTTGTTTCTAATGGATCAACAAGAATAATAGCAAAAATGGTCAAAATACAAATCTTCCTTGTAAACTTCTCTATACAAAAATATTTTTTATTGATAAATACCATATTGTACTGTAGTTAAGATGTAACTCTAAGAACATTATACATCATCATTCAACCTAATTCTCGCTTAGTTAACCGTACGAGACAAGACTGACATTTCTTGTCTCGTAATTTCTAGACGAGACGAGAGTGGAGTTGTAGTCTCGTCTCACCTCGCGGCAGCACTACTTTTAAAGGTTACATCCTCATTACAAATAATTAAACGGTGAAAGTTACGGCGTTTATTGATATATCAATTGCAGAAAATTACACAGTTTTGAATACATTATCGCTTAGTAGTTGGTAGATACCTACATGATATGGATGGCAACCTGTAGATTTTAGAATTAACCATACAGTCGCATTCCTTACGCCACAATCTTGGGATATTCCTGTAGTGCTAGTGGAATCATGAGGATTTACAGCAACAGCGGCGAAGATGTCCGCTTCTCTTTCATTTCTAAAGGGTAGCCTAATTCATTGATTGCTAGTCTTATTACACTGAATTTGAGCGGTTCTTCACACGAGGTTAGCAAGACGTTGTAAAACTTTGCGAGAATGATGCACACGCAGGCACAGTAGGCCTTCTATCGTAAAGAGGCTCAGCAGCTGCACGATTTTGGTTGCGTTCACCCAATATCATCAGCAGATCAAATCCTTCGCGATTAAAAAAAGGCATCGGATTTTGGAAATCAAAGAAGGAAGAACAATTCTACATAAACGCAGAAACTTATCATTACAGAACATAAAGCAATTACATGAAATGGAAATTGGAATATCTGAGCAAAACGCAAATTACAAGGATCAGAATATCTCAATAACCAATACTGAAGATTAGAACAATTGAATTAGTATTAACAATTAGGTGACAGGTACCTACTATGATTTTGAAATCATAATATCATCTTAAAATTATTTTTTCAACCGTAAAAATTTCTATCAAACATGACTTATGCTTCCAATGAAATTTCTATGTCGCTGTCCCTACTGCGGGTTTTCCCCCGAAAACCCTAGAAGTTCCAATGAAATCTATAAATATGCTTTGGTAGTAACACTTATATCTTCAACTTCACAGCTCATCACATTTCAGATGAATTAGGGTGTGACGGGTGGTTTGAAAGAGTCTATAAGTACGAGGGCTGTTCTCTTTCCGCTGGGCCTATCTAGCAGGCTGTGATATTTTGAGACAAATTTTGCTTCACATTTTAACGTAGTTGTTTAGAAGTTTCTGTAGTGAAAGTTGTCAAATACACTTGAAGGTTTTTAAAATACATAATTTTAAAGTAATCCTTTCCCCAAGAAATCCTGGATTTGAATAAAAAGCATTATCGAGCTTTGAGCTTTTACAATTTCACGCGTGTTTTAAGCCGTAAAGAATATTTTGAGGAAATCAATCGAGTGTTTGGTGACAAGCCGTGTTCCTTAGCTACCGTAAAGCGGTGGTGCAATGAATTTCAACGTGGTCGACTTTCCTTAAATGACAACTTTCGAGCTCCTAAGCCAAAAACGGCAGTTCCCTGAAGAATATTGGTCTTGTACGAAACATGATTGAAGAGGACCGGCATGTTACTGAAGTATTCAAGCAACTTTAAAGATTGGTGTGAAAGCAATTGACACTATTTTACACACACATTTGATGGTGCCTAAGCTTTGTGCCCGTTGGATTCCCCACAATTTGACTCCAATTCAAAAAGAAAACCGTGTGGCATGGTGAAGATCGACATTAGATCGCTTTGCCAATACATCGTCTCATTTAGTATACAACATCATTACAGGTGACGAAACTTCGATATTCTGCTATGATACCGAAAGGAAGCAACACTAGGCAGTTCGGGGCTCTAAGAACGAATCGGCTCCAACAAAAGTTGTTCGTGAGAAAAGCCGAAACAAAAAGCTGGTCGCCACATTTTTGGAATTACTGGACGTGTTTCCAATGTAGTACTGAAGGATCGCCGTACTGTAAATGGTGAATGGTACGCTACAGTTTGTTTGCCTCAAGTTCTCCAAAATGTTCGAGAAAAACGTCCAAGAGGAAGGACTGTCTTGCATCAAGAAAACGTTCGGGCACACACTGCTGCTTCAACGACTGAGTATTTGAATGCCCAACACATTGCAATAATGGGTCATTCGCTGTATAGTCCAGACCACAAATCACTAACTTAGTGATTTGTGGTCCAGACCTAACACTTAATGGTTACTTTTTATCTCCGCGTGTAAAGAATAAGTTACAGGGTTTAGGTTTTACATCGGCGGAAGAAGCGATTAACACATTTGAAAATGAAATAAGTAACCTAACGCGGGAAGATTGGAGAAAATGTTTTGAAGATTGGCTTTCACGGATCAAAAATGCATTGAATGTTAAGGGAAATGCTTCAAAAAATTAGACATAAATGTGTTCTGTCATTAAATTTTGTATTAATTTATTAGGCTCGCCAGATAGAAAACAGCCCTCATATGTGTTACTATGTTTTTCAGTAGGAAGAAACATTGTAAAGCATAATGAATTTCACATTTGCGTACTATTAGAACAGAATATTTTCACCCGCGCGATGTAACATTTTACCCAGAATGAAATTGTAGTGTTAATGAGCCTTAACATCACTAGAAATCAAATAAAGCACCTCAGAGACAGTTATAATTGAGATAATTTAATTCAAAGATTCCGAAATTAAAATGTACGATAATCAGAAAGTAGGTTGATATATTACGCTTTACGCCAGAGTAATTAAATTATTTTTTAATAGTTGAAAAATTAATTTCTTTCAACATTATTGTTCTATAACTATGACGCACTGGAAGTTATCTACGAAGATATCGGTAAGAGTTTTACGTGCATACTTAGCTTTGCCTACAATAATACCAAATAATACAATTTGTTTCGATACTTGTCCAAATAACCCTTGAGCGCCCATGCTATTAAAACTTAGGTAAATGCCCATGCGGGTCCCTCAGGGACCCCACCGAATTTTTGGTTTCTGTATAGATTATAATATAAATGGCTTTAGTTTTCAGAAAAATAACACCTTTTAAGTTATTTTAGACTATATTTTATTAAAATTTAGCAAGAAAAAGAAACAAATATTCTTAAAGGATGAAGCAAAGAGTAAACATATGGATCGTCCATTTCTGTTGAATTGTTGAATTTTTTTTATTCCAGGCGTCAGAACATCTAGAAGCTTCTTCATTGGTATGAAGACATATAATATCCTTCATTACTACTGTCAAAAATAAGTTAATATATTGTAAAATAGAACTGCAACCTTCGCTGTATTGTGTAACACCAAGACGTGCTTTTATGTTTCTTTATAGTTTCTCTTTATGAAAAGGCTGACTATTCCAATCTGAACCAGATTTTGCAATGTATCTAGGACCTTTCAGCTGTTCATCATGTGCGCCAATTTGTTCAGGTTCTTCATTTGCATCTCTTCACTTTGAATTTCTATGTTGTCTTCCGTTTCCGAAACATTTTCCACAATAAAACCTTCTTCCTCATTATCTGACGCATCATCGCTGTAATGCTCTGTTTCAGAGTCAAAATTAATATTTCCCGTGATTACTTCGAGTTCCTTTTGTGTTAATGGCCTCTTTCGTTACAACGGTTCATTTCCTATAACAAACTACAAAGAAAAACAGTTAATTCAATTAAATATTTTGTAACATAAACGCCAATGCGGGGTCTCTACGAGGGTCTACTTACCTTAAACACGTGTTAAACTAAATCACACACAAGGAAGCGTCACAACAGACTGAAGTGGAGTGCAAGATGCATTAACCGACACATACCTGAAGGCGGTGTTGCCAATTTGTTCAAATAAAAAAGATACTAGGGAATATGTAACACTGGCGTCCCTAAAGGACCCCCAACGGGCGCTCAAGAGATAAGGTTTCATTTCTTATCGTTCTACTTTCTGCCCAGGCCTAAAAGTTATTACTGTTGACTGTGGTATAGGTACATATAAATTATTATTATCTTAAATAGTTAATTAATAATTAAATGTTATCTTCATAATATACAGTTGTAATAATTAAATGGTAATAGATTTATTCTTAGAGCGTTTATCAAGGTATCCAAATATATTTACTAACAAACATTGGCAGTAAAATTTCTATAAAAATAAAACAGCCTTCAGTGTAAAATTTGAATATTGAATTCCAATATTCATGAATTATTATTATGCAACTTGGCAAATTTTAATTACAGTTTTAAATCTTTGCGTCTATATTGTAATAGTTCTCTCGGATTTTAGGTTTCTCCTGTAATGTTCTTGGTGACGATTATTTTAGATATCTGCTTTATCTTTCGGTTGTGCTTGAGTTGTCTCATACTTTTTACGTCTTATATTTATTACCGACAAATATAATCATCAATACTACTGAAAAACGTGGAAGCTGACAGGAAACCACATAAAACTATTGGAGGTAGTATACCGACTTGCTGGTTTTGTTCCGTTTTATAAAAGTATTGAAAGTATACATGTAGTCGGTGCCTTATTGAAATGTTTTTTGCTGTTGGTTGTTATTGTTTTTTAACCCATGTGTATGTAGCCTTTACAATTGTTACCCAATTGCTATTACAAACAGATAGAGTCAATTACATAGAAGTTTTTATTTTATATAATAGTATGCTATCATTATGCAATGTATATTCACAGCGACCGTGAGTAGTATTTTTTAAGTTGAAGGTGAGAACAATTATTTATAATATAAAACCGTGTGATTTCGATGGCGATCTACGAACTTAATCGAAAAACTGCTAAACAAGCTATGCTCTACATTTTAATATGGAATTATTAAGCTGTACTAGAGAGTGCTATTAAAATAGAATAATATTTTCCCGATGCCTATGGTATTTGAATATAAAAATAAAGGTTTCAGTTATTAAGCAAAAGATGTGCTAAATTATTTAAAAAACGAAAATACCTAACAAACTAAAAAGAAGTTTTTTGTGTCGGTGCAGTTATACTTAATACTGCGAGCAAGTTGTCTGACGAGCAATCGGTGGCGAGCAAACTGCGCCGAGCAAGCGGTGGCGAGTAAATAACTTAGAAACGGTTTGGGTCCCCTTAAACGTATATAGTTCAACGATTGAGAATTAAGAGTAAATTCGATTCTACATGATTATCGCGTATGTTAATGTATTCCCATGTTAAAACTCGATATGACTAGTTTATTCGTTTTTCACAGTACAGATACTTTTAGTAAAATTTAAATATTTATAGCGGGTTGATCAAGACGACTTATTATTTAAAAGCGTTACGGAAACGAGTGACACTATACGGATACAGTACTTGAGTCTGGCAAGGAGGTATGGTGTTTTTGAAAAGATTGGCACTTGCGCTTGGGTGTAACGAATGCTTTCGAAATGGTTGATATCTACTCGTCCTGTGGTGCTCAAACAGCGAGGATTTCGAAGCCACTTTAATGTTGGCCATCATGGTCGTGTGGCAAAATGGGATACCATTATGAAGTGGGTGAATAGTTTTCAAAGAACAGGATCTTTGCGACCGGGGACTGCAAGGGGAGGTGATCGTACTATATGGACTCCGGAAAACATTGAAAGGGTGCGACAAGCGGTGGAAGTCAGCCGTCTTCGTTCGGCGGTAGGTCACGCACGTGCTCTTCGGGTGTCAGATAGGTCAGTTCGCAGAATCTTACACTGGGACCTTCATTTCCATTCGTATAATATTATGATTGTTCTAGAACTGCGGCAAAACAACTTCGTGAGACGACACAGGTTCGCAGAAGCGATTTTGGAATTGTTGACAAGACGACATCGTTTTGATCATGAGTGACGAGGCCCACCTTCATTTATGGGGGTGGTATCTCGAACCTGCATTATTGGGTCTTATTTTTTTCGTGAAAACGGACGAACAGTGAATGTTAACACAGATCGCTACCTTGCCATGTTGCGTAATTACTTGCTGCCAATAGCAAGTAGACGACGCATCAACCTCAACACAGTTTGGTTTCAGCAAGATGTGGCGACTTGCCATACAACAAGAGCATCAATGGCTTTTTTAAGACAACATTTCCCAGGACGCCTGATGTCATTGCATGGGGATGTAGAGTGGTAAACAAATCACGTACTCTTGAAGCGCTTTTTAAAAACATAAAGTGAGAAATTCAAAGGGTTCCGCGTGCCATGTTTGGAAGGAGTATGTACAAATTCGCCACCCATCTACAAGAATGCCTCGACAAAAATGAATGCCACCTAACTGATGTAATTTTCAAAAACACCATACCTCCTCGCCGGACCCTGTACTTATCGATTTATATTCAACCAACATTTACTTTGTAGGTGCAGTTGCTATGCATACGTTAGTTCAAGTGTAGAATTTACTTTGATGTTTAATTACAAGGTGTTAACGTGTTAACTGCTAGCACAAAAGATCGCAAATCGAGTAAACCTTACTTGAAAGTTGAAATTTTAACGTTGAACGTTGAAGATTGTTAAACAAAAAACTGTTTCATTGTTATAAATTTAGTTCTAATTCGGGACAACTGAGCTTTCAAAATGAAGTTTCAAAAATATACATTTCATGGATGCAAGTGAAAATTTGAAGAATACAAGGGTAATAAACCTTATGAAGTAGATCAATTGGAAGTAGCTTACTTTTATCGTCATCTTGCAATTCGACTAGGGAGCGTCGACTGTGCTTTACATATTTTAGAGAAATAGCCTAAAACAAGCACAGCCGTTCTCGTATGCGACACCCCTTTGCAAACAACCGAAAACTAATAAAACTTCAAGTACTTTTTTATTACTTTGCAAAATCTTCTGCAGCTTCCGGAATACACGTCAAGTTTGTTAAATCTTTTTCAAATTGTCGCGTTTTGCCTGGGTTTATTGAGATTTCCAGGCTTTCTAATCTCATGCTCGTATACCAGCGAAAAGGGGAAATAGAAGTTTTTTAACTACAGTTCATGTTTGGTTCGGAGGAGAGGCAGATAAACAGTAATTTACTAAAACTGTTTATAAATTGCGAATTTAGGTGATTCCTCGTTTAACTCGATTATGAAAACGTCTTCTACAATAAAAAACCAATTTTTTCACATTGCTTGGGTTTATACAGTTTAATATTGTTGAATATTCACTTATTTACATAAAAGTAACATAATCAGATTTATCGAATCAAAATGTACCTATTCACTGATATTACCTTCGTAAGCAAATTTCCTGCAATTCGTAATTGAAGGTTATAATATAATACTATTTCACCGCGCGTTGTAACTAATCCTATTATACTCAGGTGTTTGCTTCAGTAAACGTAAACGGATATATATATAGAAATGTTTTCGGTAATATATAAATGTGTGGGCGACTAAGCAAAAGTAATATTTCGTAAGTTATCTTAAGGAAGGCAAATATTGATTGCTTATATGTTGTGCTTCTTTTCATTCAATTTACAGTTCAATTTCTTAGTTTTCGGTTAATTCATACCGATATTGTAATGGGTAATAAACGTTCTTGTGTTTTTGTTGTTGAAGTATGAACGACTAGTATGTCTGTATAACATTAACAAATGAGTAGATGATAAGGTACCTCTTATCCCTTAATTTTATACACTAATTTGCTCGATATAGGTGTTTCCATAGTATTGCGCCCATGTTGGTATGCTTTTGGTAAAAGGCTGTAGTTAAGTAAAAATTAACAACTGCCGATATATTCCGAAATCTGGATTAGGAGGGGAGGGTTATAGATGTTAAAGAGCGTGGGTGATTATACAAGAACCTCATTTAACGCCTTTATTTCTTAATATTTATTTAGACATTTTTCCTTTTATATCTAGCGTCATTGTCGTGTTGCTGTAAATGCTTTTATAAGATGGGTGGACATACCGCATATATAATTCTACACTATCTTTCTCTGCTTGGATAAGATTCCTAATCGTTATATAAACTAAGGGTGTCTTCCGTGTACATCTTCGCCTATTTTTTCTATAAATTTTCTTCAGAATTCTTGGTGGGTTCCTCTTCAGTTATTTTTGTACTCTATTCATACATAGCTTTTATTGCCGATTCTTTAGTTTCACAAGCTCAGACCATAAGGCTTTATGGCTATACTTTTTCCTTGTTCCTAAAATTTATCTAACTGCTCAACTCATTATGTTTTTGATATTACTTCACTCTTCTTACATGTCGTAGCTGGTTGGAATGTTTGTCATGAAGTTATTAATTTTAAATTTAGAGTTGTACTATAGTCGTTTTTAAGAATTAACCGTGTAGTCCAACTCTACACTAACGCCAAAGTGGCAGGTATCGGTTTAATATATGGGTTAGCTAACAGAAAAACTAGTGAAACTTACCTATTATACAATGCGGTCGTAAAATGTTCCCTCCCCCCACCTACTAACTTTTGAACGACTTTTGTGACCTTTAAAAGGAGGATAAATACTACTTTTTAGTACATACTTAAATTTTATAACTTTTATATTTTCTTAAATGTCAATGGGGGCCGAGTGACACCTCATTTGATAGGCCTCTTTGAATAGAGTATTATTTTAAATTTTGGGAAAATTTTATAGATTCGGAAGCAAATGACATATTTCAAAATTATCTGTTTCTGATATTAAGCAAAACGCTAAAAGAATGTAGGAGGCGAAACAACAGAAGTAAAACAATTGAAATAATTAGCCTTTCTGTTCTGTCACTTTAATTCAGTTATTGTGTTGGCTCACGTTTGATTATTGAGTGTTAAAACCGGTGATACTAGCAATAATTATGGCGAATGTTCGAACTTTTCAGGAAAAAACTGAAGAAGTTTTTATTATTGCTGAAGCCAACCAAAACTTTCACGGAGCCGAAAGAATATTTAATGAACGTTTTCCCGGACGTCCTATTTCGAGGACGTATTTATGTAACAGAACTTGTGCAAAAATTTATTAACAGTGGAAGTGTGCAAAACAGGAAAAACCCTGGGCTATCAGCAATTTCAGAAGACAAACAAATTCAGATAATCGGTGAAATGGTAGTACATTCTCAGCAATCAACTACACATGTAGCTGCAATATGTGATGTATCGGCGACCACTGTCAAAAGGTATTTAAAACGGCATAAGTTCCATCCATACAAAATGAAGGTTTTACACCAATTGATTGAAGATGATCGGGATAGACGCATTGAATTTTGTGAGGTTATGACCCAAACCATTGCAAGATACTCATCCTATCTTCGCAATATCTGTTTTAGTGACAAATGCAGAATTTTTTTACATGGGTTTGTTAACAGACAAAATGTAAGATATTGGTGCGATGAAAATCCCCATGTTTCCGGGAAGGTCACACCCAATTTCAGCTAAAACTGAAGGTGTGGATAGGAATACTTGGCGATCATATGGTAGGTCCCTTATTTATCGACGGAAATCTTACTGGGGAATTGTACTTGAACATGCTGGAAAACCTCATCCATCCGTTAATAGTTGAGATTGCTGAAAATAATCCAAATAAATTCGACATGGTTGGATCGGTCATCGTGGTCCAACAGAATCGCCTCCGCGATCCCCTGGCCTGACTACGTTGGACTTCTTTTTGTGGGGTATCTTAAATCGAAAGTTTTTCAAACACAACCCGATTCTATTTTGGATTTACAACGTAAAATGACAGAGGCTTGTGTAAATATCGGAGTTGAAATTTTCCAGAAAGTACGAGAAGAGATATTAAATAGGTTTTTCTATTGCCAAGAAGTTCAAGGAGCACACTTTGAACTTTATTATAATAGTATTACTATTCACTTTTTGTCGTGTAAATGAAATGTTGTTCTGTTTTAGAATCTTCTTCTCCTTCTTCTCAATTCTTGAATGGTTAACATTTCCGAAGCATACCTTTTTTTGCTTTAATTCTTAGGTTTTTCCATAAACTTCTTATTTTCAATCATCAGTCATTTTTTTTCTGGATGAATTTTTTTTTATGAAACTCACGGGTCAGAGGCAGAATTAAAATGTCTTTAAAATGAGGTGTCACTCGACCCCCACTGCTATTTAAAAAAGTAGTTCAAGATGGCGCCTTGCTGCCATTTTGAAAGTTATAAAATTTAAATATGTACTAAACAGTAGCATTTAGCTTCCCATTAAAACTCTCAAAATTTTGTGAAGAAATATAGAGTCATTTAAAAGTTAGTACGGGGGGAGGGCATTTTACGACCGCACTGCATAAGGAATTTTTTCCTCAAAAACATTATGCTCTATCTAGGAAACCAGAGAATCGTCGAACTCCTAATATAGAGAATCAAATTTTGAACATAATTGAAAAGCATCGTGCAAAGAGCACTAGACATATAGCTGCAGATCTCAAAGTGTCCACTTTAACTGTATGAAAGGTTCTATGAAAGCATTTACTTCATCCATATCATATTCAAAGCGTCCAGTGTCTTTTAGAAATTGAATTTGAATTGAAACTCGCGTTTTGTGAACGGTTTTTTTAGCAGTGTACTAATACTCAACGTGAAACCTCTTGCCACCAATACTGAATTAACGTTTTTAGATTTTTTTTAAAGGAATTTCTATCTGCACCTTTTGATTTAATTCCATTGAATATGTGAATCTGGTTTATGCATGCCAGCGTTGCAGCTCATTTCTGTCACATATTTAAAGAACTCCTAAACATAATTTATTCTAAAAGATCGATTGGAAGACGAGGACCAGTGAAATAGCCAGCCAGATTTCCCGGTAGCAACCCGTTTGACCAGTATTTGTGAGCACATCTGAAGCGTCTCATTTATTAGATTTTAATTCTTACAGCAAACGTTCTATAGGAGAACCTATAAAACAGAGTTTTCAAAGGATTCAAGACACTGCAGAAATTTTCGGACGCGTACAGCAGTCGATGAGAAAACGCTGTGACGCGTGTATTGCATCTCGTGGGGGAGATACTGAGCATTTCCTTCGATCGGTTCTGTTTTTTGTAATTTATGGTTCTATCTTCCCCATCGAAAAGGAGACGTTAGAGGAAGCATGTTGGTATAAACTGTTTTCATTCCTAGAACCCCTGGAAGAGTTTGAAGATGTCTTAAAGGGACACCCTGTATATATACAGGGTTATTTATATAAGATAATGAGCTTACACAGACGATTGTATGCAGTCTATTTTATAATTCATAAATCAGCCTAATTATACTTTTAATTATAGGCAACTTACTTCAGTTTAAGTGTCAAATATTGTTTCTAATGTTGGTAGTGTTTCTGTGATTAAATTTCATACGAATTTAAATTTATAACAACTACAAGAGAGTAGATATTCTTTCTGTTGACGACTGTGAATCCTGATATATATAAAATTGAAATTTTAATTGAGGTGAGGTATGAATTGCACACTGGATTGCATAACAACATATATGTACAACTTCTGTCCTAAGTGAATAATCCTGTGTATATATATATATATTATATATATAACCTTTGTTTTTGTAAGTTGATGTCAAAGTCGGCTCTGAAAATTTCATTGTGAACATATCACAAAACATATCTAACCCTACTTTTATAAACGGATTTGACAAGAAGGTATTCTAATGCAAACATTTAAAAATTGCCTTAATCAACAAAAAATGTCCAACAAATACTAATAACTTAATTGTAATTAACTGCAGTACACAAAGAATTTATAACAAATGATCTTAATGTTCACTGCCCTCATCCGGACCCGGTCAAACTCTTCGCACAATCCCATTGCCGACAATTATTAATATATAGGGATGGTTATTAAATTTCATTAATTGTTTCAATATTCTGTGCTGCAATTCATGTACGTCATGTATTGTCTGCAGAAAAACGAGTTCCTTAAATACGGCAACAGAAAGAAGTCGCATGGCGTGAGGTCGCAGGATTAGATATTGGTGTGTTTCGACTAATAATCCGTCTGTCGAAAAATTATCATATCATATCATGTCTTCATGTAAAAACTAAATCTTAATAGAAATTGAAATGAAACTCCTCTAAAAGGGCCGTAAAATCTTTTATCTATACCTTCCTGCAGTAAAAGGGTCTGAAGAAATCTTCCTTGATTTTTCAATAAATAAACTCTTCTGTCTTACTTTCGGCTCCGAAAAAGTATGGACCATCTACTTTTACGCCTTGGAATGGCCGCTGACACCATAAAATTAGGATTCTCCGAACTCAAAACACTTGTTTTGCGAATTAATGTATCCATCTAAATAAAACCAGGCTTCGTCCGTGAAAAAAAGGTTTCTCCAGTCATTGACAGTATTCGACACACTGAGGATAATCCGCTTCATGTAATTGTTGTACAGTTCGCAATCGGTAGGCACACAAATGGACATCTTTCTTTAATGTTTTGTGGCAGGTGCTAACTGGTATCTAAACTTGTTGAGGCCAATGGCGTACAGACGTTCAAGAGGCATCTTCTATAATCTGTCTTACATTTTCAATTACTTCTGCTGTTCCTCTCATTGGAAGATCGCTGCTTTCTCTGCGTGATATGGATCCAGTCTCACATAAAACTTTAACACAGTGGTTCAAAGCAAAACAGAAAGCGTTATAAGGCAACACGACATTTGGAAATTCCTGTCGAAACTCTTCAAAACAATCATGAATTTAATACTGACATACGCCATCAACTTAACGGCCGTTACAAAAATAAAATTCAATTATAAAAATTTTACGTTCCTGTGGAGAAACCGCTTTCGCATTACTTCAGAGGGTTGCGGGCTTCCCTTACAGATTAACCATTCATGCAACATACACCCTAAACTCAACTAAATGAAATACAGTCACCTGAGCCGGCGTTCGAGCACGCTGCCGATCGGCCTCATTTCACTGTGACCTCGAGTGACAGCGTGTATTCGCACTGCTCCACCGAGGTCCCACATGCAGAAGCCTAGAAATAGTCGCAACACTAGGCAAAAAATACATGAAATAAAATAGGCCCTTGAAATAGAGAATTAATTTCTAATAGGACATAAAGTGAACAAAAAAATTGTAATTTAAAAAAACAGGGGGCCCACAGTAGAGTAGTGGTCGAGGGGTTTGACGTAGGAGATATTCTACCAAAGTCGCTTAGGTTCTAATCTTGAGCATTGCACTTTGCCAGGATGTTTGTGGTGTCTTAGTTGTAGTCTCGGGGTATGGGGGTTTTCAAGGATGGGGCATGTTAAAATCGTATAAAGCACGAAATCTGCTGAACCGGGATAAGCTGGATGGGGGGAGGAACATAGCAATAAGGAGAAGGAAATTGTATATAAAATAAAATACACTATAATGTAAATATTTACTTAAAATATTTTTATAATGTTTATAATTACTTATATTTTTAATATTTATTTTTTACACGGATGTGTCCTAAAATAGCTTTTAAATAAAACATTCTTAATGAAACTCTAAATTCTGTATAAACACAGCGAATATATGTAGAATGTGCACCCCAATTATATATATTGCTGTGTTACAACATGCTCTAATTGAGATATCTTAACCTATTGCTATATCTAATAAAGCTATATTAAGCTATGCGATCTTGAATTTAGGTTCGTCAAGCTGTATAACTGTGTTTGTAGATGGTAAAACTGGTTGATTTGATAGATATTCCTCTTCAGAAAAGCATAAAGGATACTTTTCAACCTTATCTGTTCATTCTTGGGCTGTAATTTAAGAAATATAAGTGAAAATGCAATGATTTTGACAGCTTCATACAAAAATGTAAATTTGAGAATTTAATACTTTTTTTTTGAGAAAAATCTATTTGTAATAATATCTATCTTTATATGTGTGAGGAAGTTTTGTGTTAATTTTGATTAACGTTGAAGTTGTTTCCGATAATTTATATCTAATTTAATATAAATTTATTGGCAATTTCTAAATGCTTTATCAGATATATGCTTGTGAAATATCCGAATTTTTGAAAAATTGTAAATTGTTTTCCTCTTTTGTGTACGTTTACTGATAAAAAATTATTGTATTTTATAGATATTTGTAATTAATTTGGGCAATGTAAAGCTTTTTTTCGAATGGACGAGCCGCTCGGGGTTTCCAAAAAATTTGATGGTTTTGACTGGTTGCCAGGCAATCCTCTTGGAAAACGAGAAGTTTTGTCTTGTAAAACAATTTAGTTACCATGAGATCTTGAAACAGAGACTACGCTTACTTCGCAGCCCCGCTAATTTTGTAATATGTATTAAGAATTTTGTGATATGAATTTAAAATAAATGTATTTTGTGTTAATCTACGGATTTAAAGTGTTTTCTTCCACTTACGTACGAGGAATTGTGAAAATCTTTGAAAAATTTCAAATTTCGGGAAGAGTCGAGAGTGGCGGGGGTCGATCGTCATTTGTTTGTTGGAGCGTCAAATGTTTATGGCTGTTTTTCAATTTGACAAATTTGGTAAAAAACGTCAATGTCAATTCTAAATACATTATAACCTGCAAGAAATAATTAAAATTTATTTAAATATAAATAAAAAAATAAAAAGGAAGTGCTTCGAAATATTAAAATGCAAAAATAAATTACAACAAGAAACTACAATAAGAAATTTTACGGTAAAGTAATTGGAGGTTAGAATATTAAACTTACTCATACGGATTTAATATTCAATAAATGGTGTATTACTATGGGAAATTGGCATCAACGGCTTAATCTACTTACGTGTGGCTGAGATTCGGATGCTACAAACAAAAAGTTAACTTCACATTTTTGGAACAAGATCCAGGACAACGTGTTCGCTACTTGAGCTGGATAGTGAAGACTCGTCGCGTGCTCCCGCAGTATACGTGCCAAAGCTTGGCAGATTTGAAATTCCGAACAGAAGTACATTACACCACAGTAGTGATCAACGAAAATGAGGTAAATGTTTCTAACAAAGGAATAATATAAACCATTTGAAAGATTAATAAAATTATTATTGTTGTTTTATTATGTTGATATTGAATTAAAAACTTAAAGTGTATTTTGTGTTACAAAAGGGAAAGCACGGATAATTTGAAATTAATTTTGTTAACCAATTTTTTTTTAATCTCATAATCACCTTGAATTTCCCTATATTTTCTTTGTGTAGGTACTTGTGTGTTACCAGCTACACGATTTCATACAGTACGACCAATTATAACAGCGACTGATTTCGTGTTGGTTAAAAAAATTCATGAATTGTTTATTATTGATATTCATCTTGAGCAGGATATCTCGATTAAGAATTTGATATTGTTTTATGGCGCCCAATGTATAAGGTTTAACCAGTCACAGTATTTTATTTGCACTACATCCACAATAATTTATTTGTCGAACAGCATTAATTTATTTAGTCCATAAACGAAAGGGATAGCTTCATTATAATTTATTTGTCAGCCTAATGAAAGGGCAACGCCGCACATATATACATACACACACACACA
>JABXWE010023187.1:0-35141 GCA_014611495.1 Limonius californicus
CATGGATATTTTACATTATTCTTTTGGTTTTATGTCGGTGGTTGTTTTTCTTTTTTGTTTAGACCCTCTCATTAAAACTTCTAGTGTACTTCTTAATTCAAACTCACGCTTATTTGAAAGTCTAATATATTTTGGTTTCTCTATTTTTGTTGTTGATTTTGTAGTAGTACATTTGTGTTTGTGTGAAAATAGATAACATGCAGATATTTGATAGAAAAATAATACCATTCATCATTTCAATTTTTCTGAACAGCTGTAAATGGTAAATAAAAGAAACAAAACAATTGAATATTGTCGTTAATATACATTCAAAGTATTAGACATTTTCCAATTAAGTTTTGAACTGAAAAATTGCGTTTTTACAAAATAAATCTTGAAATAAACCTTCTGATCCTCTTATTAAAAACCGAATGCATAGCAAATTTCTTTACTTATTTGTATTAATAGTGTCTATTTTTAAGGTACTGAATCAGTACAAACAGTGTGTGAAATTTCTAAACTCGACTTACTGAGAAGTCGCCTCAAGAGTGACATACCCATCCATGACCTAGAAAGCTTGAACGACACCACTGTCATAGCAAAGCACGTGGGTACTATAATCGATCAGGTTAAACACCTTCGAACGGCGATAGAAAACACAATAGAATTATCCAAGATTAAGGGTCATAAAGCTGAAACTGTATTTGATTGTAAGTACTGAATTATACAATATTTTAATATAAATATGTGTGTGTAATAAATATTTCTTACAGCAAATAAAGATGACAGTAGTGAAGCTGAAATAGCAGAACTGCAAGAACAAGTCATACGCCTCAAGAGTTTGTTGTCTACTAAGAGAGAGCAAATAGCCACACTCCGTACCGTCCTAAAATCAAATAAAAATACAGCTGAAGTGGCTCTTAACAATCTCAAAGCTAAATATGAAAATGAGAAAACTATTGTTTCGGAAACTATGATGAAACTCCGTAATGAACTACGTCTCTTAAAAGAGGATGCCGCCACATTCTCAAGTAAGTACATTTTTATAGGTGAATGGTTTTACATAAATACAAAATATAAATATGATGGCAAAAGTATGAAGTCAAACTGAAAATAAAAAGAAATTCTTTGTGCATGACCCTTTTATATTATTTAAGATTCAAATATATCCTCAAATATTTTTTTGAAGTGTGTACTATTTTGGTGCAATTTGCAATTAAAGAATTTCTCTTTTTAGATTTATATGAATCGCATAAGAGATTTGTAAGGAATTACTTTAAAAAAGTGCAATAGCAACCTGTTTTTGTATTATAAGGCCGTGTTCCCACCAAAAGCAACCGGCGACTGCAACGCAACAGCAACGCGACTCGGCGCTAATGTTAAAATACACGTGTTTCCACCTACTAAAAGGCAACTCAACTGCAACGCAACCAGTTGCTAATTGGTTGCCGGCAGCGCTGCATACCGCGTCGCCGTCGCCAGTTGCGGTCTACAGTTGCCAAGAACTGCTGGTTCATGGCGGACGAGACAGCAAAATCTTGAATTTTGTGGCCCTTGTTAAAACACACACATGTTTATATGATTTGACAAAGCCATCTTATACACATCAAAGAAAAAGCCTGGGGAGAAATTATATAATAAATATATTTTCATGTGACGAGCACGACGTTTTGTTCAGCACTACCGAAACAAGAAATTTCAAAACAGTTGATTTCAGTAAGAACACAAGAGCAACTCAACTGAAGTTGCGGTCGCATTGCAGTTGCGTTGCCGTTGCCAGTTGCTTTTGGTGAGAACACGGCCTAAGAGATCGGTTTCTACGTATAGGTTGCGAGAGATACCGATAATCTCTTGATGTAATTCATACTGACCGGCCTTGTCCTTGTCTTCGCCGAACATCTCTAATTTCCAAAAAGCGATTCCAAATGACCTATGATCCTCCGTACCTCTAATTTAGATAGATCATGGCGCTGTTTCGTTCTTCATTGCAATTAAAATTAAAAATCACCACTATTAACGAAAAAAGTGAAATTCTGAACAGAGACCAAGAGCGTGTTGATGCGCGCTTTACTACCCTCCAGCAATGATCGCCTTACAGAAACAAATGAAAACAAGACAAAGCGTTCGGCATCTTGTTTAAAAATGGTTGAAATATACTACATGTATATATATGTATATATATATATATATATATCTAATAATTTGATAAGGATTATATATATTTTTATTTATTTATTTATATATTTTGATTATATATTATGTACATATAATTATATTATATATATATATATAGTATATGTAAATAGTTCAAACAGTTCTTTGAAGGTGTTATTTTAACTGCCACTTTTTTATTATTAATGTTGTTAAATATCTGTTAAATGTTTTGTGTTAATATGTAGAAACAACGTCTACGTTTCACCCTAATAAGTAAATCAATTTAAAAATATACAGAGCTTTTGTAGATGGGATTAGTCAGTCAGTTGAAGTATTATTATATTGTAACGAGTGAGTGGTTGGTGTATTTATAGTGAAATAACTAACAATAAAGTTTACTATTAGGTGTTTCTGTTATAATTGAATGTCCTATATATTTCTGAATATTAATAGCACGCTATATATATATTGACAAAATAGTTTCTGACAATCCTGTTTAGAAATCTGAACTCAGGGACAACTGCACTCCAAAATAAAATATTACAACCTTTATTGTTATTTTCAAAAATTATAGGAATATAAAAGTCAATATGTAAATACTCCGAAATTCATTTTAAACTAATTTTGTATATTTTCATTTTTCTCTACATATCGCTATTAACTAATAGCATAATTAAAACAATATTTTATTGTCAAGCAATATCGATCTTAAAGATTTTGGATTGCAAGGAGACGGTGGTGCAACTAATAAAACTTTGGGAAATCCCTGACAACCACGATATTTAACACCTAAATACGTATTTCAGCAACTAAGTTGTCATCTTTAGTAGGACCTTGAACTAAGTAAAGTAACTTGGCTGAGAAATATCTTTAGAGATAAGTCCTTCGCCAAGTCAACAATGGAATTCTAATGGCTCATTGGTTGCCGAAATACATATTTATGTGTTCTAAATATCGCGGTAGTAAGGGGTTTCCCAAAATTTTAATTAAAGATTTTGTTTTAAATGCAATATCCTATTTTAATTTCTATTTTAATAAGTATTATTTAAATTTTTCTCTATGCACATTTGCAAAGAAATATTATGTAATTGGTTACATCCAGTGTACCTGAAGTAACCGATAAGAAAGCAAAATTAGAAATTACAAAGTTTCATATACAGTGGAACATATAAAAATGACAACCTCAACTAACTCTTCGCTGGCTTTTTAATATGCGCCGACTCAACACCAGAATTTTAGGATTTGTACTACAGAAGGTAATGTTCAATTTGTTTATAAATTAAATATATCACACTTCTGCATTTTGCTTAATCTTCAAATTTACCATTTCCTATTAGTCCTTTGGGTGGTCACTTTACACAGGTTCTACTAATAGATACAGTGCTCAATCTGCATTCAACATTTTGAATATGAATTCGTGCATTTCAAATAACAAACTTTGGTTAGTATTTTCTATGGTACTCCAATAAATGATACAATATGAAAATAAAATAGTTTAATAGGTTGGTGTTCCTGTTTCTTTTTATGTAGTTAAATATCTCTAAGTAAAAAAATAAAACAATGCATAATAAAAATTATACTGGGTGTTCCACTTGAAAAGGTTAATAATCGATTTAACGCGATAACGAAATATTATATGGTTTCTAGAATGTACTATTGCATTCTGCAATAAAAATACAATTTTGCTAATTTAACAGGAATCGTAAGTTGATTAACTTAGGAAAAAATGATTTTTACATAATCTGTAAATACAAATTTAAAGATTAAAATAAGTGTTCTCATGTTTTATCTTGGCGTTAAGTTGTCCATACTTTCAAATTTCTACAGCATCTACTTTCAAAACATAGATGAATATATAATTACCCCTAATTTCATGACAGCGGTGCAAACCGAACAATGCCACGCGTTTTCTATTCGCAACAACTCTTGACGTGTTTCTACTGAAAGATATCGAGAGTCTTGTCCAGAAGTCTGTACTAAAAAGCAATGCTGTCTTTCGTCTACATTTTCGGATTCCTTGACGACTCTAAACATGGTCTGGTAGACTTTAAATATTAGAGGGCATTTGTCCCAATCCATCACGTTCAACTGCAAAAGATTCCATAACTATTTGATATAAATTGTTTAGGGAAGTTGGGGCTTACTGGAGGCGAATCAAACAGCATTAAATCGGCTCCCTTAAGCGCTAAAAATCTGGGCTTGTAATTTTGCCAAGGCTGGTTGTTATTGATAACCCCTTCGTTCACCCAGCCCATGTATTCGATTCGATCGGACACGCTGAAGTTCCTGTTGTAAAGCTTCATCTAAAATCACATTTAATGACGCTTTTTAAACACAAATTTCAGAAGAACTCACTTGCAGATGTGTGAGTCCAATAATGTTATCGGAAATATATTTAAGCCACTGTGAAAGTACTGCTGAATCATCGCAGTGGATAATACCCGTGCTAACGCCGTTAAGGCCTCGAACTTCAAAAGCATTTGGTCTTAATTTATCCGTGCCGAAAATATACCTAGTTACATACGCCATCATTAAAGGTAACGTGACAATGTCCACCCATCTCGTTACTGGTTCCTGTTCCAATTCTGAACATAAAGAACTTGGTCTGCTGCTAGAGCTGTTCGTGACTAAACGAAGACTTTCTTCTGAAGCATCTTTCTCATCACTATTGCTATCAAGTTGTTGGTTTTCCTTCTCTTCTGCAAAATATCGTTATAGGATCACAAAAATGAATTTTGTAAGAAAAGAAAAGGAATATGATAACACATGACTGCTCGTGTTATAAGGTTATAAAATAACAAATTAACTATTTAGAGAAATTTTCAAATGGGAAACGGAAATTAAATATCGTTTAGTAAATCCCAGATATTTCTTTTGAAACTATTGACTGTTACTTTTTTTTTGTATCAATTTCATATTAAATCCCACACGGCATGTCGATTGCAATCTTAAAATGATGCAGCAAAGTCTCTAAGGAAATGTAATACCTACAATTTTCTTTATTATTGCTTCGCTTTGCTTTATAGTTTACATTTCCTTTGCTTCCACTTAATTATTGATTTCATTCCAATAATTTTTTTCTAGTTTTGTTAAAGCGAATTTGTAAGTCTTTGAGATTTTCAATAACGCCAACATTTTACTGTAATTAAAAATGAAATATCTTTCCTTTTGTTGCTTCCCTTATAGAAGCTTCCAGATTACTCCTTTGATGTTATTCCTGATATAAATTTACGATTCACTGGGGAATATGAGCTTCATTTAATGCTTGTTCTACTTTGATTTATTCATTTTTCTGTTGAGTGGTAATTTAATACAGTCATTATAATATTTTTGTATTTTGTGTATTTACACTAAAGTATAGGAATAAGAATAGGTTTGATTTGGAAACGACAACTTGTAAAAATACAATAGACGCGTTCGCCGTTTGAAAAATGTATATTTTTCCATGTGGAAATCCCAAGAGTGAGATATTTCAAAATTACCTACGTCAAATGTACACCTACCTTGTTTTTGTAAAAACGGCGTGGCTGCTGGGTAATGTTTCACAGTAAGGACAACTAAATCTCCTGCGTTTCTTAAAATATTAACTGCATCATCATGAGGGCACGCTGTTATATATTCCCCGTTAACTGAAAAGTTGTAATTGAGAATAATATCTAACCGGCGAAGCAAAACAGGCACCTTTAATGATGGCATCTCCTACGAATAGTTCCTTGGTTTGGTGAGCTGCTTGATTTTTGTAGATTCTAGAAATAAGTATTGGAAGTTTGTGTTCAGCTCCCCCTTTAATACTTAATCCGAGACCGCCAACCTTTTGGCGCCTGATTTGTACCATTCTTTCCTTAATAACAAAATTTTGTTATTGTTGCTGATTTGAGGTTGCCATACTGCTAATTCGTCAAATTACCTTGCCGTTTATCGGTTTCGGGTCAGGTGGTACCAGTTCTTCTTTTTGCAGGCGCAAAACCTCCATCGATAGATGCAGTTGCACAGGAATGGGCCTACTTTTACCGTCACTAACCGTTACCATTCCTGTCCGCACTTTCAACTTCTGGTCCAACTTCTCCTCAATCGGTGTGGTCATCCTCGTAGCGTTAATCTTCATGTTGAAACTAAAGTAACATTCAGATGAACTGGTTATTAACAAGTACATTTTCGCTAATAATTATCCGATATACAACTAACCTGCGGAGTTTCATAAAAACTAAACAATTATATGGTCGAGGTTCCTGTAAAGACTATAATTCTAAGTGTAGATTAACACTTTTATTTTTCGTAAGTATATGTGCTGTTCCGTGTGCAGCCATTTTTATTAGGGGTGATTTTTAAGGGTGGTTTATTCTGGGGTGAATTCCAAGTAGCGCTATGACGCCAGGAAGGGAAACTGCATCTAAGGCTTTTGGGTTCGAGTCTTTGCTTGCACGTAATCAGATACAACGTTCTGTAATACTTCATTTACACGCCGTGAAGGGTATAATCATATAAATAAAAATCGATTAAAGAAAATATGTTTTATATAGATTTGAGATTCTTGTACAATGCGTTGTTCACTTTAGAACTGGTAGGTTTTTTAATAACATTACTTATAAATTGCCCTATTGAAATTAATTGATTTAAATTTACACCGGTGTTAACTCCAAGTCCGTGTAACATGTAAACCAAGTCTTCCGTCGCAACGTTACCCGACGCGCCTTTCGCGTAAGGACAACCACCAAGACCTGAGACTGAGGAGTCCACCACAGTTAGTCCAAACTAAAAATGGTTTAATAATTTAAAAATTTCTTTATTGTAGAAGAAACTCACGTCAAGTGCAGTCCGTACATTTACAAGAGCTTGGCCATAAGTGTCATGGCAATGAATGGCTAACTGGTCAGGGCTTGAAACCGTTAAAACATTTTTAAGCATATCCTTCATGGTTTTAGTAGTTCCAACTCCTATGGTATCTCCTAAAGAAATCTCGTAACACCCAAGGTTTAATAAGGTTTCAGTTATGTTTGCCACCACTGTTGGTTTAATATAACCATCGTAAGGGCACCCCACAACGCATGAAATATATCCTCTAATTTTCACATTGTTATTTTTAGCAACATCTATAACTTCTTTTATTCGTTTTAATCCATCTTCAATGGAGCAATTGGTGTTTTTTCGTGAAAAACCTTCCGATGCAGCTGCAAAAACGGCAATTTCCTTTACATCAACAGACAACTGAAAAGTTTTGAACTTATTAAATCGGTTTTAAAAAATGAGGCGCTTACTTACGGCACTTTCTAAACCTTTGAGATTTGGAACCAAAACAGGATATGCTATGGAGGGTATTTTATGTATTTGGCTGTAAACTTGAGTATTGTCTCCCATTTGTGGTACCCATTTAGCACTTACGAAACTGAAATATACATTATATAGTATATAGTATATACACTATTAGTGCGTGTTTGAAACGATAGTGTTATGGTGGTTATTTTGTTCTTTATACTTATATTTAGTTTGTTTTTATAATAAAAACCTGAGGTTTTGAAGAATATTTATTTTAGTTTTTTATTTATGTAATTTTTTTTACATGTATAGTTAAAATTAAATTTCTTTATGTATAATTTTTTGAAACGTGAAAAGATTTTTATTAGAAATTTATTAAATCAAAAGTAGATAACTGTACCTCGTTACTTCAATCGTTTTTAATCCAGTTTCCGATAGTTTGTTTATAAATTCTACTTTAACAGCTGTGGGAACGATCGTGGATTCGTTTTGAAGTCCATCTCGCGGCCCGACTTCGACAATTCTCACTGCAGTTGCGGACTAAAAAGACTAGTACAGACTAAACACTAAATAAAATATTACGTACTTACTTCCGAAAATTTTCTTTGGCTGAATAAATTTAACCGGGAGGCAAAGTTACGGAACTTGCACAGTGCCATTTCGGATAATAATTTCTTATCAGTTGCAAAACAACTTATCACAATATAGTCACGTTAACATTGTATAGGGTTTGTAGACTCCCAACCGTGTGTTTCGTGAAGTTACCACGAGATGGCGTATAAAGTACTAACAGTTCTGATAACTATCCAAAGATTGTTTTAGCTTTATATAAAATCCAGTTAAGAAATAATCTGATTTTGCGTCAGCAGCCGCTGTTCTTTTAATGGTGTAAATTATCCAATAAGAGAAAAGTTAATTTTGTAACTGATTTGTTTAATGAATTCTATTTTTTTCTATACTAATTTATTCCTAATGGCAATTTATTTAAAATTTACTTTCTGCTAGAATTAAAATATGAACAAACCTTTCGCCTGGATTTTTCCATGTTGTTTAACAATATACAACAATGTGCACATTTTGGTATTTTAATTTCATTAAAATGGTCGTTTAAAAAGTTGAGGAAATGAGCAGGATGAATTCAGATTATTTGCTATATGCCAATGAATTCGGGTTAAGTACCTACATACAAATAGAAAACTATATTTTAAAGCAGTTGTATTTACGTTATTATGGTAATTTTATAAATCTGGTGTTACAACATGGGTTGATCCTCGTCCAGCAAGTATAATAAAGTCTTACGCTAGCCACCCACAAACCGAACGACCAAGACTATATAGGTACCTTCCTTACCTTTGAATAAGACAAGAGTTGCAATCGAAATTTTCATACAAAAAACTGCTGGGACCTTAGTTTGAGTGTGCCTACCTTAGAATATCACATTTTCTTCATTTCAAATCAACTGTCGCAAAGCTTAATCGAAGAGTTGGAAACACTGATAATCATAGATTCGAGACAATTGATGAATATGTATATCTGGGACACAAAATAAAACTAAGAAGGGAGAATCAAACGAATGAGAAGACTCGGAAATCTTCAACATATCCTGCGAAATACAGATATTATGATAAATTTAAAAAGGGAACTTTACCCGTGATACAATGTCTCGCCTGTCTGAGTATCACAGGAGCCATGAGCACCTGCCCAACTGCAGCAATGGAAGCCATGTTAGGGATAACGCCCCTACACTTTACAGGTGGAAAAGGAGGCGATGCTACATGCGCTGACGCTCGCAAGGATCAACCATTTTAAATCAGGGGACCTAACAGGCCACTTAGAAATTCTAAACGTCGCCCATTTAGAGCGAACGGCGTATACCGTATCAGACGTTATGCAAATAACATACAATTTTGATCAACCCTTCAAAGTCAACATTCCGGACCGAGAAACATGGTCAACAGGAGCGCCTCCATTTAAAAGAGGATCGCTCCAATGGTACACCGATGGGTCAAAGATGGGGGAAGGAGGCACTGGCGCGGGCGTATACGGCCCTGGCTGCCGTATTTATGAAACCCTTGGAACCAGAACTACCATCTTCCAAGCTGAGGTTTATGCCATAAACCTCTGCACTAGAATAAACCTCAGGAAAGGTTATAAAGGTGCAACAATCGATATTCTAACAGACAGCCAAGCAGCAATAAAGGTTCTGAAAGCCTATAGCTGTGAATCCAAGCTTGTCTGGGAGCAGCAAGCAACTGGCCAGCAAAAACCACGTAACTCTATGGTGGGTTCCAGGGCACGAGGGTATACCAGGCAATGAAAAAGCCGATGAACTCGCAAAAAGAGGTGCTACAACGGCATACACTGGACCTGAACCTTGTTGTGGAATACAGAAAAGCCACATTAAGCACGAGGTCAGCCTATGGGAGGAACAAATGAAATCCTCATACTGGGAAAACACACCAGGACAACGTCAGGCAAAACAGTTTATAACCATTTCGCAAAACAAAGCAAGGAACGCTTTGTCTCTCAGCAAGAAGGAGCTGCAGACCATCACTGGTCTTTTCACATGCCACACTCCACTAAAATACCATCTATTTAAGATTGGTAAGGCTGAGGACCAAATATGCCGCCTATGCAAGGAGGCAGCAGAAACGGCTGAACACATCCTATGCAGATGCGATGCTGTCGGTCGACGCAGACACAACATTCTCGGGAAAGAGACTAGCATACCTACCGAAATAAGAGACTTAAATCTCAGAGCCATCCTCAGGTTTTTTAATAGCCTTCAACTTCTCTAACAAAGGCAAAGGCTTGTAAGTTACAATAGAACCACTAAGGGTCGCAGTGACGAAAGGCATGCCAAGGCCAAAGCCCCAAACAAATAATAATAAATAATAAAAATTGCCCGTGATGACATATGGACTAGAAGGTATGACATTAACCCAGTGAAGCGCAAACCGATTAAGGACTATATACCCAAAAAGTATTACTTGTAGAGATAAAGTACGAAACGAAGAGATCCGACGAAGAACAAAAGTCACAGATGTAATCTCAAGAATAGCCAAACTGAAATGGAGATGGGTGGGTCCCGTGGCCGTACAAGCTCAAATAGATGGACCAGTAAAACAGTACAGTGGAGAGCGAGAATGATCAAGAGAAGAAGCGATATACCGCAGAAAGAGCGGGTTGGTGATATCAAGGAAGTGGCGGGCAGGAGATGCTTCGAAGTAGCAGAAGATAGAGGAAAAGGCCTAAGGCAAGCAGTGCAGAAATTAAGGCTAAGAACCAAAAAAACAAAAAATGTGTCGAACTACAATTTCCGGTGTCTGACCGTTTCATTTATCGTTAAATTCTTAAATTCGCCATGGTATTTTAAATTTCATCAAAATCAATCAAAAGGGGTCTTTTTGAGTAACAGGAAGAACTGTGTTGAAGTTTAAGGCATCTTTACCACTCTACAGAATTTAATGAACATGTGTTTGCCGTTGACTGGGAATTTTACAGATTACTACATTTAAACATTCTGAAATTTATAGAAAGGAGCAGAGACGATCTTCGTCAACAAATAGCAAAAACAATAAGATATGAGATTTGTGTATTATGTTCGACAACTGTCAACTAATATGTAATTTTGGAGGAAAATGGACCTTTCAACACTCTTGTAGGTTTTACAAAGCACAACATTTTATAATAATATTTTTTTTAATATGAATTTAATTTGTTCTTTTTGAACATACTATATAATAATAATAAACATTTTATCCGTTTTTCATTAATGAAGAAATACAATCTTAATTTTAAAATCTTCCTGATAGATACTGAAGACGGTCTTCTTTAACAAAATCTCTATGATGCTACAGAAGTTAATCGACTTTAGAGCTGGTGTACATGAGTATTTTTTTTAAATAGACAGGGTATCAATTTGAAAACGTACAATGTGATAGCTCACTAAGTAAAATAGCTATTGATTTTTTCTCGAAAACTTTTCTGCAACATGGAAGAGAAATAATTCATGACTCATAAGGTAACCTTGCCCATTCAACCTCTTAGGCTCTAGGTACCCCAACAAAATCATTTCATACGGTAACACCCACTTTGTAATTCCTCATTGAAAAGCTAACACAAAATGCTGTTCAATAGTTGCACGGAAAAAAAGTAAAAAAATTCAAAATTTCTGAACCAATTATTGTAATTCAAATTTCAAAATATTAGTTTAAATGTTCAAAATGATTTCCATTATTCTTTAGTCTAGGCAATAGTAAAATCTACTCTCAAATTCTCTGAGAATATTTTGGATGGTTTGTGGTGGAATAGCTCGGAACTCCTGAAGTATTCCTTGTGGCAGTCAGGTCCTCTTATGCATTGGGCTAAATGGGCTATAGCCCAGGGGCGCCATTGGTCTACGGGCGCTTAAGAAGCGAGTGGGTGAAATGTTTTATTTTTTTTAATATTTGCACAAAAATCTCTTTTTAATGTGAAATGTCAAAATTAATCAAATATATTTAATTAAACAATTATAGAGTTGCAAATCGAGTACACATAACAACAGCTGTACGATTATATTTAAGTATTGCTTGCACCAAGTGTAGTAGAAAGATCATTCTGTACTTTCAAACGAATTAAAACTTTTCTGCGATTATCGTTAGGACAATACAAATTAAGTAATTCAATCCATAGAATACGATATATTAGAAATGATAAATCGTCATAAATCATAAGGTAGTTTTCTCCCATTCAACTCTTTAACCTCTACGTCCCCAACAAAAAACATTTTAATATGCCTACTTTGTGATACCGCATTGAAAAGCTCTTACAAAATGCTAACAAACAGTAGCAATCATTTCTGTCGACTCGTTTCGAAAAAATTTGAAATGAATAGCTCGAAACTCCTGAACTATTCCTTGTGGCAGACGTGCCATGGACTGAAGCTGTGTTTTGTAGACAACAGATTTTAAATGACTCCATACAAAGAAATCTAATGGGGTCAAAATCTGGAGACCTTGTGTTCTGAAATAAGTGGGGGAAAAATGATACTATTGAATATCATCTTGTAAATGCTTTTCAATGTCTCACAAGGTTGGTGTTACCATTTGACATTTGCTGTTAAGCTAGGTAGAGCCCCCTCCATGTTGTAGAAACGTTTTCTAGAAAAGTTCAATAACTATTTCAGTTCTAGAGCACATTGCTCATTTTCATATTGAAACCCTGTATGTATAATTTACTAATTGCTCAATCCGATGTGATTAAGGCGTCCAATTTTTTTAACTCAGAGCTTTCAAGCTTGCTCGGCCATGGTTTGTCGCGATGGCAGTTATGCGATCGACTCAAGTTGAGTGTTGTAGACAACAGATTTTATGTGCCCCATAGAAAGAAGTCTAATAGGGTCAAAATCTGGAGATCTTGGGAGCTATTATATTTTTCTGAAACGAATCGGGAAAATATGTTTGCTACTATTCAATAACATTTTGTAATACATTTTCAAGGAGCTATCACAAAGTGAGTGTTACCATTTGAAATTTTTTGTTGGGGTATCTAGAGCATAAGGGGTTGAATGGGAAATGTTATCTTATGAGTCATGATGATTCCTTCTCCATGTAGTAGAAACGGTTTCTAGAAATTTTCAATTCCTCTTTTACTTCCAAATATATAACACATTGTACGCTTTCAATTTGACACCCTGTAAATATACTTACCATACATATTATCATCGAACTCATATAAGTTCGGGTTTACCGCTGGGCCATTACGTTGTGAATACAGGAAAATAGCAAAGGGCCTAAGAGGTTGAACGAGGACCTTATGAGTCATGATGATTCCCTCTCCATCTTGTAGAAACATTTTTTGGAAAAGTTCGATACATACCTAAATATTTTACTTTCAGAGATATAACACATTGTGGGCTTTCAAATTGACACCCTGTAGAATGGTTTGTTCGCAAAAATTGTGGTATTTGCTCAAATTCTGAGGTGAAGGCTACTAAATAACTTATACTTTATATCAATTACATAATGGGTTATGAACGTTAAAATCTGGGTTTTCAAAATTTGATTTTAACTCACTACGTTATAAATAATATCTTATTAATATCAAATTATCTTATGCAAGAAAAGTGTTATCAGGAAAGCATGCCCAACATTCGCTTCTGGTAATAAATTGTTTTCCAAAAACTTGTGGATGAACTGATGAATTTTGCATTAACCTGTGGATTCCAAATTGCGTCAGTATCGGACCAACTCACCTGAGGGCCTTAAACGGATATTGCCATTTCAATCTCACAAAATAATTATTTCGTATACCAAGACATGTAAAAATAAAAATTTGGCTTTTTGAGCAAATATTGCTTTCTTTTCTAAATAGATTTAAAAATTGCTTTTTTATTTTTTTTCTTATCAGCCCAGAATTGTGTATTATTATAATAATATTTTTCTCTAGTAAATAATTATCACATAAAAATATATACAGGGTAATTAGGATAAATATACACAAGATCTGTCGTTCGGATTCGGCGTTAAACTGTAGGTTCCCCGTGTTTCTACCTTAGCGCTGAGGAAGAACACCTGGCAGAGAAGGGGTGGGACAAAAAGACTGTCGATATATATATATATATATATATGTCGAATCCAAAAGATGTAATTGTACATTTCATGAAAAGGACATCCACTTCATGAAGCGGCTCGTCATACTGTAATTTCAAAGTTTTCGGCCACTTAGACAAAAATCCTATTCATTTCATGAAGTGGAACCCATCCTCTTCCAGATGGTGAAATTATACGAGACTACAGCATTTGGATAAACAAATTGTCCATTTCATGAAAAGGTAGGATAGAAAACAATATTTGGTGTAATAATTGTTGCGTCGTCGCAAGTGGATGTCCAATTGGTGAAAGGTCATATGATCACGGACAACCTCTCAAACAGTGCCATTTTAAAAGCTGTGGTTTGTTTGATGAGTTGTGAGTTGTTGTGGTTTATTTTCATTTCGGGGTTCTTTTCTCATTACCTAATTATTGGTGTGACATGGAGTACGACGCTAAAGACAATTTCTTCAATGAAATCGAGCAATATTCAAGACAACCAGGAAAAAAGCTCTTCTCCAAAGAGACACAAGCTACTGTTGTTGAAGAAATTCTAAGTGCCAAAGCGAAATCGTAAATTATTTCTAGCCCACTCCTAGTACAAATTCGACAAAAGTTTATATAAGATAGGTACTATTTATTCCAAGAGCCAAAAGAGTAGAAGGGAGTATTACCGGCTTGCCACTTATGATGTTTTGTCTCTTGGCAACGAGAAATTTTTGATAAAGAACGCGACAAAATTGAAGACATGAAATTAGATACCTAGTCACATACGAAGACCTCTGTGATCGGAGTCACGAAATAAACGTTTCAACAGGACATGGTGGAAATGTAAAGCTGAGAAATCCTGCAAAAATCAAATACTGTGTGCCTACACCTTGCATTGAAGCATATTTAAAAAGCTGCAAATCGTGCAATGATTAGAAAAGCATATCTCGTAAACTTGTCGTGAAGCCAATAACATCGAAAGATTTTAATGAAAGAGGACAGATAGATCTTATCAATTTTCAATATCTTCCGGATGGCAAATTCAAGTGGATATTGAAATATCAAAATCACAGTACCAAATTCGTTTGCTCGAGGCCTATGTAGACGAAAAGAGCTGCGGAGGTCGCTTCTCAACTGCTGAAAATCTTCCTAACATTTGGGGGTGCGGGGTGCCTCTTACAAAACGATAACGATCGTGAATTTGTGAACTAGGTGATCAAGGAATTGAAAGATTGGTGGCCTGAATGTGTTATCGTAAATGGGCGTCCGCGTCATCCACAAAGTTAGGGCAGCATCGAGCGTGGTAATCAGGACATTGAGAACATGATCAGATCTTGGATGTCCGATGATTCAACACACTGTGCAATCGGGCTTCATTTCTGCAATAGTAAAAAATATTTCCCATTATCGAATTATCGGGCGATCTCCCTATAAAGCACTTTTTTACCATAACCCCCGTGTGGGTTTCACTACTTCCAACCTGCCGAAAGAAGTTCTAGAACGCTTAGTGAATGAAGAACACCTGGATACTCTTGCTGATGAAGAATTATCGCAGCGGAATAAAACAACTGACAGCCGAACTGATCAGAGTGGCAAGTCACCAAATGAAGCGCTAAATGGAGAAGATGATAAAGATGAAGGGACTTGACTCTGTCACAGTCGAAACAAATAATGGATATGACAATGATGAGATCCATAGTGAGCTGAACGATCGAGCAAAAAGATTCGAAATGAGAGAGCAGCCTGCAAACGTCGAAAACGTTCGGCAGAGAAAATACGACGTTTAATGTAAATGATTGTTTCTTGTTTTTCATACAGTGTTGTAGTATTCCTCAAATATTTGGGTTTGTTCTTGTTTAATGTTTATTTTTTGACATATATTAGTATAGTTTTTTTTTCAGAAAGAAAGATAGAAAGAAGAAAAAACACAAAAACGTATTTTTTCTTACCACTTCACTACATAGCTATAGGTACGAAAACAGGGCTTACGAAATGGACACCCACTTGCGACGACCCAACAATATTACCTACACCAAATATTATTTTCTATCCCACCTTTTTATGAAATCGACAATTTGCTTATTCAACTGGTGTAGTCTCGTATAATTTCACTATCTGGAAGAGGATGGGTTCCACTTCATGAAATGGATGGGTTTTTTGTCCAGCGGAAAACTTTGAAATTAAAGTATGAGGAGCCGCTACATGAAGTGGACGTCCTTTTCATGAAATGTATAATTACATCTTCTGGATTCGACATATATATATATATATATATAAAATAAGAAACACCATGTATATAATAATTTATTAAGTACTTTTTACTAAAGTCTATAACATATCTTACTATATTGATATTTAAATAAATAGTGAGAAAGAGCTATCTACACTCTAACGTATAGTATATTAAAAACAAATATAGGACAATGCCCTTGAACAATTTTTTAACGGGAAACTCATCTACTATTATTTATTTATTTGCAACCTTACAGGTAGTAGTTTAAAATACAGTAACAAGTTTTTATAACATAACCTTCAGCACCTTGCCACCAAGCAGGTATGTAACATCTAGAAAAGTATACTACAAGGTTCATTTTTATACAAAAACTAAATGATTGCTGTTTTGTAGAGTATTAAGACTATATTTTATGTATGCTTAATTATTTGATATTGATTAAATCGGCAAAACAGGTTTAAAAACTTAATTCTACCTAATCTATACATTTTAGTATCATAATGTACAATACGAACAAAATTTATCACCATTATGTACAGATCTATTTCCCTGATTCATCGATAACCGTAAAAAATTATCCATAAACCTCAAAATTTATAAAAACTTTTGAGTACAAAAATGCGACCGTCAATCGCCTGGCGTAACGAATTTCTTACGAAGATGTAGCAATTTGATTGCGAAAGCATTTTTAAGTTTACCCCTTAACATCCTAAAGTTACGCCACGTAAAAAGAACAAATTTTGGTGCGAAAAGATTAGGCACTAACCAATTGGACGGATTGTACAGGCTAGCAATTTGTGACTAGACGGTGGATTTGTACCCCATACGTTAACAGAGCTCGACACTAACGTGCAAATATCACAAGTTCTAATTCGTTTTAAAGGCACTAATGCGCAGGTATTTTGTAGTTAAGAAAACACACCGTCTGTCCAATTTTAATTAATATCCCTTAGTTTTAGTGTCTGTTTGAGCTACTTTAAGGAACCTTTTTTTAACGTATATGTTAGAATTATGTAATAAATACATCAACGTATCTCCTAATATTGAGCTAAGAATCCATTAAGCGCGAGGCTTAATGTACTATAGGGTGCATTTATTAATCCCACACTTCCTAATTTTAGTACTTCAAACTGTTGAAGTTCGCTGAGCACCGAACATGACAGCAACCGGCTATTATACTCAGCGTTATCATTTTTGCTTGGAGCAAAATTCTACTCAAGACGTCAGTGGCACATTCGAAAGCGCTACTTTTTACTCGGTTAAATCAGAAATGAATTCCATCTAACTCCACTGACTAAAATTCTATTTTTTGGGTTACTATTTTGGGAGTGCGAGTTTGAACCAGTACGCATCCTATATTCAGGGTTAAATAGTCATTATATATATAAAATGTAAATTATTACTTAAATACTTTATACGAAAACAACAAGAATTTGGTTAGTTTGCATACAGGATGTTTTTAAAATACTACAAAGTACACAGTCCGTGCCATTGAAAAACATACCGAAATCGTTTGATTCTTTGCTGCGTGTTGCTGACATGATTTCGAATTTTTTAAAAATACGTTGGAATGCTCAATTCTATGGAATTTTTTTAAATAAAATTTCCGTCAATGTAGTCTGACGTTTCTAAACATGAAACAAAGCGTTCTAAAATTTTAAGTGTTTTAATGATTTTCCTATTGTTCGAATTTTTATGACCGGCAGTAAATTTTATGTTTATATTCAGATTTTGAGCAAAAATGTTTTCCTTTTTTCTCTAAAAGTACTTCTTGTTGTAAATTCGATCACGGGCACAGTTTCTATAAAAATTGCATCCTATTTAGTGCGGAAAGCAGCACTCAAACAATTTCGGTATTTCTTACAACAAACTTTAATATGGCCTACTTAATATTTCACCCTGTATACAAAAACACTTGGTAGGTGTCCAGCTCAGCATTCAATGCAGCAATCTAACTTTAGTATTCTTAAACCTAAATTGTTTTGGTTTTTAGAATATCTCTATACATACGTAAATAATTTGACTAAATATAGATTACAGGGTAGGACTAGACTTATTAAATTGACTATATAAAATTGCTTTTCCTATGGTTACTAGTTCTTGCGACGTAGGCATATTTAGGCGTAGCAATAATTAGAGGTAGGTAAAATATTTATTTCATAACAGGCACAAGTTAAGATAACCTACCATATTTTACTCTGAATACCTTTGATAACTGCGATTACCTACATTAAATTTCGACAAAAAACTATAAAATGAAAATTAAAATTTTAGCACACATTGCACGTATTTCTGTAGATCCTGCAAACCTACAACCGAACAAACTATACTAAAACTATTAACAAACAGTACGAGCCAGAAAAAATAAATTCGCATTTATTTATTTCGACGCAAACTGTACGTTCTAATTTTGTAGTCCAATTACTTTAACAGTTAATATACTTATTTCAGTAAAAAATCTAGTTTAAAAAAATTTAAAATTTTGCCGCAAGATTACAAGGAGACGGATGCAGATATAGTTAGTTTGATAAATAAATTATTTTAAGTTGTCAGTCGCAATTCTAAATCAATCTGAATTTTTGTACCTTCACAAACAGACCTAAGATATATTTTACATATTCTGAAAACATCTATTTCGTCTCCATTGATATTGAAAATAGCTGCTAATTGTTGGTTACATTGTTCATTAATCAGTGCACGTATTGAGTATTTGATGGTGCAAAGGTTTTCAAATATAGTCGCGCAAAGAGCAAGTACTGTTTTGGCCGTGTTGTTCAACAGCTAAAACTTATAACTATGGCTAATAATAAGTACATTTAATGTAAGTTGAAAGGGACTGTTGTTCATTTCTCCCCAATAAAGCGCAGTCGCTCATTCCGACGACTACGTAATAATGCACCTCGAACAAAACGTATAAAATAATAACTACCCTAAATGAACGGTAACAAATCCTTATAGTTTACGAAAATCAAGAATGTACTTTACTGCAGTCGAGCCTCTTGTAAAGTCTGTGCTTGAGCAGCAGTTTGGTACTGGAGACCGGAGAAAGCTCCTGCTGTGGCAGCAGAGAGTCCTGGCGTTTGCGGTAAGGTGGCGTAGGTATATGGCATGTAACTAGCTGCACCTGCGTTCAATAAAGAATTAAATTCCTCTTCAATTCCCTATAGAAATTCCCTTAGAAAAGCCCGTTTGTGAATCAACCAGCTATTGGACTTAACTCAATTAAAGTAAGAGTGGGAATCTACTAACAGTTAGGATACAGACCGAAACCGCATCGCCAACTCTTTTAGATCGGTCCATAGTCTAGGTAGATCCAAATTGTCCCCCAAACTTACCTGCAAATCTCATCCGCAGAAGGGATATGCCCAAATTCTCTCCCGCTCGTAGGTAGATTGTCACCAGATCGTGACCATCCCTGACGACTATTACCTTAATCTTAATCTTGAATCTGTTACCCAGAACTGTGCAATTATGGAAGCAAATCCACATGGAAAAATATTACAATGAAATTACAAAATTTACATTTATAACTATCCAAAAATATGTCTAACAGATTCATTTTATTTTAGCGGCCCTAAAACTCTGAGAAACACAAAATATATAGTCAATTCATTGAAATTCTTTATCAGGGCTCAATTTCTCAATTTGCTCATCAACAAATTGTTTTCTATTTACAACCTTCCTACCACGCTTTTTTGTTTATATAAGGACACTTCTTTGTTTTGTATAGGAATCAATTTGAAAATCAAGTATGACGTTTAAAAATTGATTTGGAATTGGATGGAGGTGATACATAGATGGATACACTCATACGTATTCGTAGTTCTTTGTAAAAACGGAGAATGTTCAGCCTACATATCGCATCTTTCGTAGTGTATGTAAAGACGAGGGAACCCACGAATTTGAACATAGGTTTGTTTCTAGATAGAAATTTAGCAAACTCCATGGTAAAACAATCAACATCGTCTGGATGTAAAAAAGGCAAACCAAATGTGTTAAATATTTAATAATTCGGATACGGTTGACAGCAATTGCAGATTTGTTTTGCACGAGAACATTATGATATTACTTACGAGGGGGTATTAATATACAGTTAGCCTGGAAAGTTTCTAGTACAGAAAAGTGAATATGGTAGCTATGGTTACAACTATGATGTTTTATAAATAAGTTATTAAAGTTTGATATCCATAAGTTGAACGGTGATCAAACTGTGAATTTTTGAAAACAGCATGTCTGAGAGAAGATAGAATTTGAAAAATCGCGTTTCGGTCAGTTATTAAATATTTATTTTTGAAAGTATTATCGGGCAAAGAAATTTCCACTGATATGATAGAAACCTTAAGTGGCCAGTGTCATTCATACGCCACTATTAAAAACTGGGTTGCGGAATATAAAAGACGAAGATCAGATGTGAAAGATGAGCACCGTCCTGGAAGACCAATTTCTGTGACCACTCCGGAAAACATTGATTCTGTCCATGATACGATTTCAGAAAATCGACGTATTGGGATTAAGAATATTGCAGAAGCATTGCACATTTCCTATGAACGTGTGTGTCACATCATTCATCACGACTTGAGTTTGAGGAAGCTTTCGGCCAAATAGATTCCAAGATGCTTGAACGTTAATCAGAAGCGCGTTCGATTAACAACGTCAAAGGAAATCTACCGCCGTTTTGCAGAAGATTCCTCAAACTTTTTGGATCGGCTTTTTACTATGGACGAAACGTGGATTCATCACTATGACCCAGAGACTAAAGAGCAATCCAAACAGTGGAAGCATGTCGGGTCTGCACGACCCAAAAAATTCCGTGTTCAAAAATCGGCTGTCAAGATTCTTGCTTCAGTTTTCTGGGACAAAGATGGGATAATTCTGATAGATTATTTGGAACGGGGTAGAACTATCACGGGAGCATATTATATCGGGTTGCTAACTAAATTACGTAAGAAAATTGTGGAAAAACGCTGCGGAAAACTTGCCGGGGGTGTGCTCTTTTGCAAGACTACGCTACTGGTCACAAGTCGTTGATTACACTGCAAGAAATTGGTTTTGAATTGGTTGAATACCCGCCCTCTTCTCCGGATTTAGCACCATCAGACTAAAACTCAAAAAACATTTGAAAAGTAATAGATTTTCGACAAATGACGAAGCAATATGTACCGATGAGGAGTGGTTTACAGACCAAGACAAAGATTTTTTTTTAAATGGCTTAGAATTACTTTATGAACGTTCTGTTAAATGTATGTCTTAAAGGAGATTATGTTGAATAAATAAAATTTGGTTTTGAAATATTGTGGCGCTTTATATGGTAGGCTAAGTACTTATCAATACCCCCTCGTAATTCATCATTTTCAAGTTATTTCCATAATTGCACAGTTCTGGGTAAAAGATTAACTTAATGGTTCAGGAGACAATTTACCTACGACCAAGAGACAATTTGACTACGTAATTTCGGGAGACAATTCCGCACAGTCAGGCTCTTCCAAAGCTATCAATTTGGATACCTACCTGCTGCGCTAGTATAAGGTGTGTATGCGTCAAAGCCATTGGCATATTGGCTGGCGTAGGGTGCTGCAGCGGCGGCAGCTACGGCTGCGGCGTTCTGGTATTCATAAAACTGCGAGGTGGCGGCTGCTACGGCAGCGGCATGAGTCAGTTGAGTTGCAGGAAGTGGTACTAAACTGCCTGGGGCGGTGGCCGTCAAATACGGTGACTGGTAGACGTACCCTGGTGGTACTCTGTAAAACCGTTAGGGTTAGGACAAATTCAAAAAAACGCTAGAAACACTGCACCCAATACCAGAGAAATAACACTAACACCCTGCAGATTGGAGTAATTAAAACTCTTCTAAGTGACAGTCGTGCCATTATATTTCTCTGGTCAGCTACTAACCCATGCATTGTGCTGTTAATCTATACAGTGCACTTCAAGCGATGGGACATTAGTCCAGTCACATGATATATCCTACGTAAACGTAATTGCACCCGAGAGATACAGAAAGGACGCCTACAAATGAGCTTTCTGTTTAACGATCATGCTAAATTGGTTGGATCGAAAGTTGTTAGGTATATATTTCTCCTTATGTGTAACAGCACCATTCTTTAATGTGTGGCCTGTTTTATTTAATTGTAATCAGCGTCTGCATTTATTGGAAAACAGTCCCGCCGACGTCGAACAACCACCTCGCAACTATCGTCCACTTTTAGGAACGCGCGACCTTATCTTCGCCGGGTATCTCCACATGAGCTTGCTTTAGTAATATTAGCTTACATTATTGATGAGCTGTTTCTGTGCATGTGTACAGAATTACCGCCATTTTAGATTTTTTGTTGACAAGAGCGTCGGTGCTTAGACAGTCGATAAAGGGGGGTAGCACAATAATTTACCAAATGGCCAGCGGCGAGCCAATGAAGGGTATAAGGCATATTGAGCCGACTGCGTACACTCTAAATCCTTTTTTATCATTTGCATGTCATATATGAAATTGATTTTCCGTGAAAAATACTCGTGACAGTGAAAGGATTATTAGAGAATGACGCTCGCAATAGAACGCTTCGATCGCTACATTTCAAAATATATATCAACATTTTCCGTTAGTTTACTAGAACAAGGTCATGATAAAATAAAAATGTTTCACCGGATAACTCGTGTGAAGTAATTACGTGCTGGGCATTAAATATGTTTGGACTTTACAAATAGATATCAGTTGAACTAGTTTATATTCCATTATTGAATGTTACATTAAAGCGATAAAAACCTAGGTAGGCATTGTAAAATGAAACGTACTACTTGTTGGACTTGCTGATAACAGCCAAGAAATTACGATATTAAAACAACAACGCATTTTGTTTCCACACAAAACAACGATTAAAGTTGCATATCAAATGGCACTGAATACAACATGTTACTTTCTTGTGCATGTTCCTGTGTGAAATTAATCGAATTAAAATCAAACTGATTAATCAATAGCAATTAACCCAACATATTGTCGTTCTATTCCTGCCTTCATTCAATTTAGTACATTTCCACGTAAAATTTAAATTCAAAGTTGTCTTTGATGTTGACATTTTCTGGAGATTTTGAAAAGGAAAACATGTACTTCCTTCTTTAATCTTGAGGCTGATTAAAAAGCATGAGCCACTTTGATCCTCGTTTGTTTTCGTTAAGGGAAATCTTCTAAGTTTTTGAGCTAATTAAACTACGTTTTCCAATTTCATTTAGTTATTCGGGATTTCGTTTGCGTCGTTTTTTAAATACTATCTACTGCTTGCTTGATAGGATAGGGAAATTGCAAAGGTAAATTTGCCTTCCAACCGAGGTCAAACAATTTAGTATTAAAATTTTCAGATCTACCCAAAGTTATGGAGACAAATTACTTAATAATGGAGGCAAATTTTCTTATTACTACCTATTTTGTCATTGACACCGTTTGTTTCTTTTATACTTGAACGTCCTTTTTTAAAAGAGGTAGTTCAAGTAGATTCACACTACTTTTAAGTATTGTAACATGCAGTGTGAAAACGCTCTTGCATTTCCATAATCTACCATACAAAGGAGTTACTGTTCCAAAAAAATCCAGTTTTGAACTTTAATGATAAAAGTTTTGTAACCCAAGCAAGCGGCGTTTAAAAGAATTTATAGGTGCGTGTGTGTGTGAGAGAGAAGGGTATTCGAATCTTAGAGCTGGTTTTGGTATTAATTTGTATACACCGTTGAGCAAAGGTATGGAACTCTGCAAATATCTACAATACGGAACCGCGATTTTGATCTAAAATTTTACATAATGGTTCTGACGTATGGCGGATACAATGAAGCTATTAGCGGTTTATAGGATTTAGCCGGAAATGATATCAACGTTATTATCTTATATAGAATATTCTGTATATTTTTTTATATGTCGATTGAACCTTTTCTTGCGTTCAGTGATATAGATTTGATGTCTTTATTTTTAATAGTTCTAGAGATATCGACTAATAATGTTTCGCAATTGTTATCTATTCGCACGTATGTAAAGTTGTCAAATTTTACTTGGTTCGTGTTATGTTAATGTTCCGATAGGTTGGGCAGTATAGTTGCAGTAATCCGTTTTTAACCAAATTAATGAAATCATCAGAAATAGTTCAATTAACAGAAAGAGAACGGATTAAAATGTTAATGATGGTTGGTTTTGGTGAGCGTCGTAGAACTCAGCAAGAACTTTGCACTTTATTTAACAATCTGGTTCAAGATGGAGATCCAATAAACCTCGATAAGGTATGATTTGAATGGAAATGTTCGACATTTACCTAAAATTCGACAACCAAAAACTGCAACTAGTGAAAATATAGCCCAAGATATTCGGATGACATTGGAAGAAATACCACCAAGTTCCACTTCAGCACTTGCATTTATGAATGGTGTAAATCGCCCTTAAGTAGCAGGAAACATATTACCCCTATAATCTTAATTTAGTGTTTCAGACGATGATTATGATTGTAGATTAGAATTTTGGGACCATTTCGCACAAATTGTGGTGTTCTCAGATGAGACAACCCTTCGTTTAAACGGTACAGTAATTGTCGATATTGATCAAGAAATAATGTTTCCAAATCGGTAGACAGGGCGCTAGGGTGTCATTGATTGCCGCTGGTTCTTCGGGCTTGAACCCATTGAATTTCTTCCTTTCGGAATATTTAAAATCTGGATTTTATACCAAACAACCAAATAATTTGGAAGAACTGAGAATAGTGGAAATATAGCCCAAAATATTGAGCACTTGCTTTTATGAGTGGAGTAAGTCGCCCTTCGGTAGGAAGATTACTGAAGCAGGAAACATATCCCTACAATCTCAATTTAGTGTTTCAGACGATGATTATGATCGTAGATTACAATTTTGGGAAGCAGCGATAGGATATCTATAATAATGATCAATATTCTGCACAAAATGTGGTGTTCTCAGATGAGACAAACTTTTGTCTAAACGGTACGGTAACTGTCGATTTTGGTCGAGAAATAATGTTTCCAAATAGGTGGACAGGGTGCAGGGGTATCATTTAATGACCTGCTTGTTCTCCGGACTTGAATATTGGAAAAATTGAGACTACATAGCCCAAAATATTGCGATGACGTTGAAAGAAGGAAATAAGGTTTCCAAATAGGTGGACAGAGCGCAGGGGTATCTTTGAATGGCTCACTAGTTTTCCAGACCTGAATCGTTTGAGACAACCTTTCTTTTAAACGGTAAGCTAACTATCGATATTGGTCGAGAAATAGTGTTTCCAAATAGGTGAATAGGGCGCAGAGGTGTACTTGAATGACCCGCTCGTTCTCCAGACCTGAATCCATTAAATTTCTTTCTTTGGGAATATTTAAAATTTGGACTTTATACCAAACGGCCAAATAATTTGGAAGGATTGAGAATAGTAAAAATACAGCAAAAATATTACGAGGACGTTGAAACAAAAACCACACTTCAGCACTTGCTTATGAGTGATGCCAGTCGTCGTTCAGTAAGAAGAGTACTGAATCAGGAAAACTATTATCCCTATAAAGTTCATTTAGTGCAAGAGCTATCAGACGATGGTTATGATCATACAGTAGAATTTTAAAACAGCGATAGAAATCTGTAATAATGATCAAAATTTTTTACAAAATGTGGTGTTCTCAGACGAGGCAACCTTTTGTTTAAACAGTACGGTCAGTCATAACTATCGATACTGGTCGTGAAATAATGTTTCGAAATAGATGGACAGGGTGCAGAGGTTTATTGAATGGCTCGCTCGTTCTCCTGACCTAAATCGTTGAATTTTTTTGTAAGATGCTTATAATTTAGAGTTTATATCAAACGACCAAATAATTTGAAAGAATTGGGAAGGAAACCTGCAGCGCATCTTGTTAATGTAACTGAAGGATATGTACATAGACTTGATTATTGCCAAGAAGTAAATGGTGGTCATTTAAAGAATCACCTCAAGTAATGTTATTTGTGTTTTTTGTTTGTTAGTTTTTCATAGTTTTATTGGCATGTGTTGCTAGGTAATAAAACAAGTTACGAAACATTATTGTTGAGTGTTTTGTTCAATACCTTCTTGAAGAAGAAATAGAATTAGGTACCTAATAATATCTGAATTCACCAAAATGGAACACCGTCCCATTAAATATTCGGATTCTTTTAAATCAAATGTTTCCAAATAGACAAATAGGGCGTAGGGGTGTCATTGAATGGCCGCTCGTTCTTTGGATCTGAATCCATTGGATTTCTTTTTTGGGGATAATTAAAATCTAACTTTTATACTAAACGACCAAATAATTTGTAAGTCCTGTAGAGTATCTTCTTAATGTAACTGAAGGATTTGCACATAAACTTGGCTATTGTCAAGAAGTAAATGGTGATCATTTTGAACATCTTCTCAAATAATGTTATTTGCGCTTTTTCTGTTGGTTTGTGTCTCATTGTTTTGTTTTCATGTGTTGTTAGGTAATACCACAAAGTACGAATTGAATGTTTTGTTCAATATCTTTAAAATTATTAAAATTAAAGGCATCAAACCTTATATTCTTGCACTTACAAAGAAGAGTTCTTTCGATATATAAAATTATAGGGTATTTAAAACAAAAAATAACATTTCTGGCTAAGCCAGAAGTCCAATATCTTCATTGTTTCCGCTATATAACGAAACCTTTACGTAGAAAACTTTGACGTAATCGTGATTGCCGTATTAGAGACATTTGTATTCCTTCATACTTTTGCCGAACCCTTTGTTAAAATAAGTATTAATAAAGTATTTCGCGATTAACCATAAGTTTCCTTTTTAATTATTCCGCTGTATAATCCAATAACTAGTACTTCTTTTTAAAAATTATATCTACTAGGTTAAACACAAGCACACAAATTAGTGTCAATATAACTATCATAACATAATTAAATAATTAAAGATTACCGTAAACATAAGGCAGCAGAATATATCAAAATTGCACATTTCTAAAATTTTCAAACGTATTTTCAGTAGCCAATAAAAATTTTATAATTATTTTCAGATAGCACCAGAGAATTTTTTTAAAATTACTTCGTTATAAGATACGCTAAAGGTGTTAAGATTGCGCAAAACGCTCAACGAAGACGGAAGGTTAACACCCCAAATTTATTTTTAGAAGTAACGTTATTTTAATCGAGTAAGAGATCCCTCCTTCCTCGGTTTTTTACTCCCACTTTATCAATTTACAGGAATAACGTAAAACCAGGTTTTTAAATTTTCATATCCTGAAACTTAAAAAAATATTTCCGGTTTTTGACTATCTTTATATCAAAAATTGAAAAATATAAAAATTATAAACAATTTTTTTCATTGTATATGAAATGTCACATACGAACAGTTTAATATTTTAGCAGCATTGTCAGCATAAATAGTTGGTAGATCAAACGTTACAAACTTATGATGCACAATTCCAAAGGAAATTTTGTAATACGTGGGAAAATTCTTTATAGCACAATTGGTGAGCAGACAATTCTTGCGAATCTCCTGATTGGAAGACATAACTATGGTTCAAAATACAAATTTTGTGATGTCGAATAATTTATAAACAGTTTATAACTAATTAATGTTTGTTTGCGCCTTAGTTACTTTATTATTTCTTTAGTTTATTTAGTAATGGTAAAGTTGTTTGTTTTAGTATAATATCGAAAACGGTGGTAAACATTTTTGTAAATTTAAAAATGGCTGTACTGAATCTTCTTTTTCTTCGGGTGCTTTATCCCTTACGAGACGTAGCGATCTTCTCCCCTACGCCTGTGTTGCGCGTTTAAAGTGCCACAGACATAGAGGACCTACAGCTTAACGTGGGCTCCGAACCACGGGAAGTGTAAACACTTCTACTCCAGAGAAACAAGAAAGAACGCCCGTTAAAAATCCGATATTACGTAATGGGAATTGAACCCGGGACCTTCAGCTTAGAAGTCTAACGCGCTAACCTCCAGCCCACGGCCGCCTCCTGTACTGAATAGAATTTGCAAAATATCAAATTCTTCGAGAGCTTTAGTTGTTTGCTTTGGCGTGAATCAAGTAAATTTCTAACTAGATGTTTTTACATGTGCTTTAAATGCTCTTAAGAATCATGATCTACTTGGATAGTTTAGTATTTTAGCAGTATTATGAGCATAATGTCAATGTGTAAGCGCTTGAAGATTACGAATTTATAATATACAATTTTAAAGGTGATTTAGTAATATTGAATTTTTTCGATATTTTGGAATATCCGCACAGATAACACAGATAAACCTTAATCGCGATTGTTTATGTCTTCGGTTTATACAGCAATTCCAAAGCTAGTACAATTACCAAATACTGGTTCATCATTTAAAAAAGTAAGCAATAAGAATTTGCAAGATAACAAAATTACTGTTTTCAAGGGTTTCGGTTTTTATTGCTGGTATAATCAGTTTCCCAAAGGTGGAAAGTTTTACATTTTTCAACTTCCTAACTGAATTTATTTTAGGTGCACTTTGAATGGTGTGAATAATCACGATCTACTTGCATTGTTTAGTATTGTAGCAGTATTGCGAACATAACTGGTACGGGTTTGAACGAAAACACCAAGCAAGTTTTCTAATATGATGAAATTATTTTTCGAATACTATTTTATTTATATACCATTTAAATATGACGTATTTTTTTTATCTTCATCATTCTAGCGTTCTCGTTCCTTTCGTTTATTTAGCAATGGTAAAGCTGTTTCTTTTACTATCAAAAACATTCCTCTACATGTTTACCACTTAAAAAAGTATCCGCTAAAGCGATTTCACAAAGTCAAAATTCGTTTGCTTCATGGTAATATTTTTCTTTCGTTTTTAAATTAAAGTACTCGATTTAATTACAAAATAGACTAATAATTTCATTGTCAGTAAAGTGCAAGTAAATGTATATTGTGGTGATCTATTATATGTAATTCTACAAAAAAATCGAAGATCATGATTCGAAAGTGCTATTTTATGCTGTTCTTTAAAATTGGAAAGAAAGAGGTCATTTCTGACTGCAAGTCCGGATTTGAAACCCGGAGCCGCAACAGGCGCGCATACGTCTTTAGTTAGCAGCTAGTCCGGATTTGCGCGAGGCCTGGCCAGATTATCCAATAGAAATGTGTTATCCGTCCGTGCCCGCCTTCTCTTCTAACTCTGCTATTCGTTTCCAACTTTCCACTGAAATTCTATGGCAATTATTGATTCGCGATTCAAAAAATGGTCGGTAAATTTTCCAGTTTTGAATTGTATAGTTAGAGAAAAATTGGTCTCGTAGAAAAAAAGTAGCGCGCAACCTACAGTACTTATAGAAATAGTCGTCCTGAATTCTTTCTAACAGAGTCTGTTGGCATCGGAAGTGATGTGGAGGCGTCGCGACGCCGTCCAAATGTCGCAAATGACAAGGAAAAGAATCCGTAACAGCTGCTATGTTCCCGGCTAGTAAATATAGAAGAAGCCCGTGATCGAGCGAAGTTATTTTAAAATCGGATATGTAGGAATACTCGCGTGTATAAATTTTGTTAAAATAAGTAGATATACTTTAGTTCCAAATCTAGATTAATTTATGCTTACACTTATAAGTTTTTGGCTGCTGTAAATAAAATGCTTTCGTATGTCGTCCTTATTTTTAGTAATGAATTCGTACAATTCATGTTTATTTATTACGAATTCACCAAAATATAATTGCGTTACCGTTATTGGAATATATTTTTACCTGCTGACACATAATAGTAAATTTATTTACGCGCTCGCTCTGCATAGCTGTTGTTGGGAAGTTATAATGTAGAAATTGAAAATTGTTGACCGTGAATGTATAGACCACTTAATGACTTAGTATATTTGGATGTGTGTATGTGTATATAAGCAACCTACGTATATTATATCGATTACCGATGTTCATAGAAAAATTGCTGGAAAACATTTATTCTGGAAGGCGGAGTGTCAGTGCTATAATTACTACACACATTTGCGCGGCCACTCCGGCAATATTATAGATTCGCTGTATAATATCAGATTTAAATTTAAGTATGGATAATTTAAATTCCATAGATATATAGATTTCGGCAATTTTAGCGATATTACAGGCGTTTCTGCAATCAAGTCTACATCGCGTATTTGGGTCCCACTTACTTAACTGTAAAGTAGTTGCTATATTTCATACGCAAGTGCAATTTGGCTTGATGGTATAACTCTAAATATAGGTCGCACTTCTAAATAACGTGTACATAACTAAATTCTACTAAATGCAAAAAATCTACAGATAGTAGTGATAGAAGGTAGGCAGAGATATCGCATCGCATGGAGTCGCGTCGCGTCGCTGCGCCTTCGCGCAAGCCAGACACACAGACACTCGCTACTACGCCGCCACCACCGGCTGCAGTGTAACACGCCCCAGGTTAATGACAATAAAGCACATCGACATCCTGTTAGTGCCGCGTTAGTGTTACATTGCAGTCGTGAGTTACAGAAAAGGAACGAACATCAAAGTAATCAGCACCAAAAGAAAACGAAAACCTCACAGCAAACATTAAATCTGGGTGTCCGCCGAACGGCTGAGATGGCGGACTCCACCGTGCAAAAGCGTTTGTGGGACCGCGCTCTTCTGGGCACCTGGGGTTACGGGTTTGGAGCCGCGGCCCCGCAACCGCCGTTTGGAAGTTTATTAAGTGGAGCTCAATACTAATCAAACAAAACCCCACACACACACGCACTCACAACACTCATCGAAGTAACTAAAATCATTACATTTGTATGTTTGAGGCGTTACGAACGATGGTTCGGGATACGTCTCAGCCAATTCCTAATCTGCAAAGCATACGGAATAACGAATCATCGTTTGCCCTTAGGGACAAATAGCTAGAAACATATGAAATGTTGATTACGATAGAGCAAGCGATGCACACTGATAACAGTGTCCATCGCGTGCGGCCTCGAATGTCGAGGTCGCCTTGCTCGGATGCTCTAACACTTACCCATACTGGCCCGGTAGAAGCGTTGGATAACCGGCTCGCACCCCTGGGAATGGAAACCCTGTAAAAGACATCGTTAGTAGTTTGCATGCTTGCGCCGATAAGGTAAATGGAGTGCCGGTTCGATGGCGCGGGACGTATGTCGCTTCCGGGTAAACCGGAAGCTAAGGGAAGCGAGCAATCAACGCTGCTCACCTGGACTCAAAAATAGGCAGCCTTTTCAAACGATAATAGGCGGACGTACGCCCGATAACATTCGCAAGCGCCAATTGTTATTTACGTTAAGCGATACCACCGATAACACGAAAAGAAAATTATCATTGAATCGACACTTACCTGCCTGTACGTTGCCTCTGGGTTTTGCACCGAGAATCGCCAGATTCACGTTAGCCTTCCTGCCGTCTATGATGGGGTTGGGATCTTTGCACGCTCTTTCTGCAGCTGCCCTTTCACCCATTATAACCTACAACGTACACCATCCCCTATACTTTAGCAAAAAGCATTTGTTGATCGCGCAACTTACAAATCCGTATCCTCTGCTTTTGCCGGTTTGTCTGTCTGTAATAACGACAGCTTCTTCAATATCACCGTAAACCGCGAAATGTTCGCGTAATGATTTATCACTCGTGTGATACGGCAATCCTCCAACGAATAACTTTGTCCACGTTGTGTCTTTGTTCTGTACTCCAGTTCCGTTGAGGGTTCCTGCAGCCCCTAACATTCCAAGACTTCCTAGACCTCCTACCAAATTTTCTGCTTCGTTGGCAGTGCCAAGACCACCACTGGGCATCAACATGTTTATTTCTGCTAAGTGTTGGAACACCGTTGAAAATAAAATTTAAAATCGCGCGGTTTTCAGTTTTTCGTGGTTTATTTTAACAATTTCGGTTTTTTATTATTTTTATGATTATTCACAATAACTACCGGTCTGCGAGTTATAGGTGGTGAACTTCGGAGAAAAATAATCCGTATGGTATAGCACGTGTGCCACTACTGCGAGCTTGAGCTACTTGCTTCAGCACCCGCCAGCCACTATTACTATATTTAAACTCAACGGGCTTGCAGCTGTAGCCTAGCGTACGCAAGCAAGCAAGAGCGATTTACAGAAGAGAACAATCCCGAAGGCACTAACAGTTTTGCATACGAGTGGATGGTACGGTACTGTGTATGCATACACGTCGACTGCAGAACCTTGTACCAACACCGCGTTTGTTTAACCACGTATGACGACGCTACATCGCTGGGAGTCCGCTAGTGCCAGCATTGTTAACGCGCCCCCTGGACGGGTGTCGATCGGCCGCAGGTGGGGACTGGGGACAAATATATAAATATATGGAACAACGTGTAGCAAGCGTGCCTAGACAAGGATTATCAAAAATTGGGTCAAAATTATTTACGACGCCCAAGAAAAATCAAATTTCCTTCGTTTTTCGATTAATTTCAGTAGTTTCTCGAAAATTCTCAAAGTTTTCAGTAACCCTAACGACATAGAAAAGCATAAATTAAAGGGTCGGTTGCGGTACGGTCCTGTGCTGACTAGCGTATTCTTGCACATCTGCGCGTGCTGGTAGGGTCGTGCTACCCCCCAAATACTCTTGTTCCACTTGACGAGTGCAACAATATTGCACTGCACACCTGGTGTATATATGCCGCATACTCCCGTTACCAAACTTAACAGTTAAACAAAAACGTCTCTGGCTATCCCGGACTATTCAGATCTGAAATCTTAACTTTTATGTCTTACTGCGCCCGCGTACACCAATTTAAGAAAAAGATCTGCTAAAGTTAACGCAAAAACGATAAATAATCAGCAAATGACTGTGTACAGCTTTGGAATGAAGCAGCTGTCACTATCACTACATATGCGTACCGGCTGGTCCTAAACCTACACTAATTCTGGAATAAAGATGAGAGTCGCACGTACAGAAGATAACGCATATGTACCTTCCGAAAAGCTACATTTGAAGTATCGTATGTTGTAAAGCAATAAAACTTAATGCGGACCAAGTTTAAGATTTTATAACACATTTGTACAAGAGCTAACGTATCTAAATACCGCAAAAAGTAGTCTATATTTTTGTAATATAGAAGATATTTGAAATATTGTCTATATTAATCAGAGAATTATTTCATTATAGCCTTTTTGTGTGCAAATATACACGTTGTTTCGAAAGCAAACCGCCATGCGATACGTTATCATTTGTGTTAAAATTGTCTGATGGGAATTTAAGGTTCAGAAGTATTTTGTTTTACAAAATATAAAGTAAAAGTTATTTATACTTATCCCAGACACAATTAATTATAGTTTTTGTTCATTACAGGTTTCAATATTTATATACATATATAGCTATATATATATTATTTATTAGAATTTTTTTATTTGGCACACGTAATATGCCTACGCTTTACAGTATTATGTATTTACAAGATAATTGTTTCATTACGTATTTTTATGGAGTAGTCTAAGTTCCCTCTTGGCATTCGGGTTTACTTTCGGAACACCCTCAATGGAAAATGTTTAATTGCAAAATAAAACGATAAACATTTAAAATAAACCAAGGTCATCATACAATACGTTGCACCTCCCCTTTCTCCTGTTGTCTTTATTTATATCAACAAGGTAAATGAAGAAATCAACATGTTTGTGGTAAATATTGATTCCAAATGAGCAGCGAAAAACAAAAGCGTTTGCGGAATTTTGGTAGAGGCTGCGAGTCAATGTTCAAATAAAATTTGCCAGGATTTTAAAATTGACATAAAACTAAGAGAAAAAACGAGAGAACTAAAAATTTGCACGCCTACGGGTTTGTTAAAATCTAATTTTAGATTCTGCGTTTTAGTACTATTGTTGTTACACGCCACACGTCCGTTCACCGAGATAGCAGATTGTTCCTGATTAGTGACCCTAATACAAAGCAAAAAGGGATGCTTCCTTATTTTTATGTTTAGTCTAACAATAAAAATATTATTTGTTGACGTTTATAACCGAAAATTAAAATGCATTTCCATAATGTTTGTATTAAAATGCCTTTTTATATTGGTACAATATTTATGACCGAATATTAACCTTCACAGATGAAAATTATACATGATGTTGTAAAAATTACAAGCCTTTGTCAACGATTTCATTATATCAAAAAATAAATTTTGAAAAAATCCTCGGACGTGTTACTTTCTACATCAAATTTATGACACCCGTGTCTGATGAATGCGCTATCTATATTTTTCTAATGGCAACCCCCTTTTTTTAAGTTGGTTTTATAGAACTTACAATAATCTTTACATAATATTCTGAGATACGTGTCAGGAAATATGACGAAAAATTATTACATTCATCGCAATGAAAAATAATTTTACGTAAACGCTACGATAAATGTCCAATATGCTGGCCCAACTGACTTTTTTATATTATTTAAAGCATTTGTCCACAAAGTCTTACATTAACATACATCTATGGGAATCTGATAGAATTGACATGCTTATTATAATTGGTTTCAATGATAATTTTAATAAGACACTGTATATAGAGAGATTGGTCATATAAAAGATTTTCCCAGAAAGGGTGGTTCTAAAGTAGCAGCTAAACTTGCTGTGCAAAATAATTTACACACCAACATTCGGAAAATTGGTTAGGACATTCACGTTTATTATACTACAGTTGTTAAAATTTTGAAAACAGAAAAGTAACCTTCTTACAAACATTTTACAAAATTGTATAATTAGCAGGCTATTGGCCTATACACAGGAGAAGAAGAAGAAGAAGAAGAAGAAAAAGAAGAAGAAGGAGAAGAAGCAGAAGAAGAAGAAGTACAAGAAGAACAAGAAGAAACATAACAAGAAGAAGAAGAAGGAGAAGAAGCAGAAGAAGAAGAAGAACAAGAAGAAGAAGAAGAACAAGAAGAAGAAGAAGAAGTATGTAATTGTAAACTTTAAAAAATAAAAATAGCCATTTGAAAGGTGGGGGGGGGCTGGAATATTCCCTTTTAAGTGTTTTACTC
>JABXWE010023188.1:0-31141 GCA_014611495.1 Limonius californicus
AAAAAGGCAATATAACTAATCAATCTGGGCATATTTGTTTAAGTATTATTGTTTGTTTTAATAAATTATGTTTATGTTTGTTTGTTTTAATAAATTATATTTATGTTTGTTTGTTTTAATAAATTATGTTATGTTTGTTTGTTTTAATAAATTATGTTTATTTAATTTTTGTACATGTATATTATTTTTCCATTTTTTTTTCTTGGAATCCGATAATTAAATAGATCTACATACTATATGCTTTAAAACCAAACTACCAAACGCAAAGTATGTGTCATGACTGAAAAATAGGCCCGGAATTACAATGTTGCCTAGGGCCCGCTTTAGCCTTAGTCCGCCACTGCTCAGCGGTAATTGTCCATGATCCCAAAAACAACCAAACGTTTACAACTTAATAGTATCGATCTTAAAATTTCACTTTCCGGTGGCGTTTGCTACAGATTAAGCTGTTTTCTTTCCTTACACTTACCGATTTTCCGTCTATACCAATTTAGCTTAATAGCTTTCCTTCCACCACTCTTTTAGTAGCAAGATCAAATTTTTGATAAAGTCACGTTCAATCATTAATACCCATATGAAAACGGTTAGGGCTCTTGGGAATGAAACTACTACGTTTATGTATTTCAATGCTATTAACTATTAATTACGACCCTAACGATATGGCTAGAATGATATATTAACGTTTTAAGCAAAACTGCAACTACTTAAACCGAGATCAACATAACTGAATTGATCATGTGAACTAATTTATCATAGCTATTCTAAATTTAAATTGTCTTAAGTTAAGTACAGGGTGAAGTTCAATTAAATGGAAAGCGGATATTGTTGATCCTATTAAACTCCATTGAAACAGCCTGAAGAAATAGAAAAAAAAAATTCAAAACAGAATCAAGAATTCAAACATGATTATCAGTAAAATAAATATATTATCTCATTGTAAAACTGCAATATTGCTATTTAAAAACTCATACATGACGTCCCGACCTATCAACCAACTATAACCTTATAAATTTTGCAGTTTCACAAGAATCGCATGTCCTTCCGCAAACATAGTTATAAATTGTTCTTGGAAATTTTTCGCTGAATCAATCTAATGTATACGTTTTACTTTTACCTTTACATCCACCTAACTCAATATCAGTCCAGTGGTTCTAAAAGTGAGCTACCTAATAATGAAATCTGACAATGGCCTTATTTTGATTTGATTTTGGCAAAAGGTCAAGTTTGAATTTGCTAGCCAAGCACATTTTTATTTTGGAGTAAAATTAGAAACCATGCAGTTATTTAAGACATACGCGTACCAGTCAACAACCTCACATAATAATAATTTCCCTTTCTTTAGTTTTAAACCATTATAAATTGGGGGGCTTAATCTGAAAATTAAGCCTCGATTTAACCCCTTGGAGTTTATGTCGACGTGCATGTCGTGCATGAACCGTACATTACTCAGTTTGAAATGGAGATAAGAATGGCATGCATAATACGTTACCTTGTATAAATAACATGCACATTATTATCGCAAAAAACTGTACGTAGCAGAGATAACCTTTCTAAGAAAAAATATCGGAGAAATATTTTCGTGTACTTTCGCTATTTCAGTATCGGATTCGAGCTGTAATATGCAACGTTCAATGGAAAGTTTATATAAACTTACTTCATCTGTTTAACTATGGTGCTCTTTCCCGACTCTCCGGCGCCTGCAAAAGAGAAATAGACATTAGTAACAGTTTTATCACACAAGTTAAATTAAAATGGTACACAAAGTACAGAAACACTGAATTTTACACAATATTTTTGAAATTATGATAAGTTACAATAGTTTGAAAACAACAAACGTGCAATTTTCTTGAAAATAATGTATTCACAAACACTTGCAAACATAAAATCTACATACAGTATATTTTCTAACAATACCACAATGTTTTATGCAAATCGGCAACATTTCATTAAAAATAATGTTAGGCAACGGTTTTTGCCTGCTGTGGATATTACTTAAATGTACGCTCAACAAATAAATATTAAAATATACATAACTTCTGTCGGCCAGGTTTAAGAGCTGGAAAGAATTATACAGGTGTGCAGAAAAGGCCGTGCAGGCCGAAAAACAAAGAGCGGTAAAGTCTTAAGAAGGGTCACCAATGGCAGTCTACAGTAGACAGTGTTGTGGGTAGCTAGGCATAGGCTTGCATATCTTTGGCGTATTACGCCATTACGCATTACTAATTAATAGCGTATGCGAACCTACTAACTAATTGCGATGCGGGTATTCTCTAGGCTGAGACAAGATGCGAATTTAGTGTTACCACGTATGTGTTTATATATAAAGATGGGCTCCAATGACAATATCAGCTAATGTAAGCAGTGGCGACATTGGCGAGTTTATGGTTTATATTCCATGAAGTGTTCTATGTCTTCACCCGAATGGTTGCGTATTATCTACTTATTATTATAGTATATGGTTTATATCCCATGAACTGTCATATGTGTTCACCCAAAGGGTTACGTATTATCTACATGTTATTATATGTGGTTTACAAGTATTGGATGCTATTATGGTTTTTATACAAGATTGGTGTGTCATCGGGAGGTAGTCAGTCGGTAGAGATTGCATCGAAAATGTGCCTACGTCGAAATGCAGAAGCGCTGCAACCGTATTTAAATTTAAAATTCAGTAGTTTTATTCACCATCCGTAAGTAAGGTCGACCCTAACAATAATGTCTAATTTGTTTCATATACCGAGTTTTCATTTTCATCAGTTCTGAAGATATAAACGGTATGAAGTGTTACGAAATCAACTAGTAGTAGCAGTAGCTAGAAAACTGGATTGCATTTCAATTAAACATTCAGTTTCATAAAAAACCGTCTCTCTTCTACCGGAAGCACTAAGAGTTTTCCTCGTTTAGCTGCTTGTTTACATAATAAAATCTTCATGCTTCATTCTTTCTACAATTTTTCTATCATCAGCAGAATAACAAACATGTTCACCGTGGTGCTTTATTATAAAAAGTACTTTAATTTATTGGCTAGTTCTTGCAACTAAAACCAAACTGGTATGATGTTCTGAGAAATACATAGCAAAGTGCTAACTATTTATTTACAAGAAAAATTATGAAAATTGGAAAAATTCGACCTGATTTCTGCTGATTTCCCATGATCTCGAATTGGTGATCATAATAAAATTATTAGACCTGTATGTATCTGTCAAACGTTAATATTTTTTAAAGTTATTCTACTTCTACTCAATTAGTCCGAATGTGCAACTATTGTGTACTATAAACAGGTTAACAGGCTGAGTGATAAAGGACTTACATGATATAATAATATCCCATCTTATTTCTATTTAAATTTCCTAATTTACATATTTTTCTAGTTAAACTGAGCTAGTTGAAAGCAGGAGTGTGTTAGCTAACATTTCCTTTACACCTACCATAAATGACCCAATGGATGCTAGCGTGAAGTTCTTATCTTTTCACAATTTTTTGTAACTACCTAATTCGTTTTGACTTAGCACAAAAATGGTCTTGAAGGTCAGAAATAATTATAAAATACTTGTGATCTTAAAAAAATAATTTTTGGTTATTTTCTTTCCTACAATAAAACATTTGCAAGAAATCATTCCAAAAAACTTTATTAACAAAATTATATTTACTTGCTTAACTGATCTCAACCGCCCTATGTATTAGATTATATTTACATACAGCGTTATAAAGAGATACTGAGATCAATGACGGAACGCTATACGGAGCCAAGAACTTGGCACTGCGGTTACAAACCTGCATTAAAAATGTTGATAATTATTTATATTTTTATTCTCCGGGCACATTTATTTTTACTCAGTTTATATTTTTCTCATTGGCTATTTTGAACCTTAAACAAAGAAAAAGTAATATTTATTAAGATAGATCATCCAGTTCTGTTGTTGACTCAGATTTCCGACAGAATATTCACTGCAGTGGTATACAGGTGGGTGAAAGATGAAGGTCGAGTTCTGAGCGTAGAATTGAAGCCAGCAGTTAACTGAAGTATGAACCGCGCATGGAACAGGGTCGTACGATGAATAAAATAAGCGATCTTTTAAATAAGCCTTTTCCGCATATTCACTTGAAGAAAAGCTTTCAAGGTATCAGGTGAAAAACCTTTCTAAATATGACTGAAAAAAGTAGTTGATGACAATAGACAATAATCCCACGAGCCGCCACTGATTGAGGTGAGCATAGAGCTCACAAAGGCATACAGCTAAATAGTAGAGATTGACGTTTTTAAAAGACTCCTTAATTTCTTTAGTAGAGGGGCTCTAAAAATATTAGCTACAGCACTGGTCCGTACTGCACCTTCATCGCTTGCTGTTTTTTTAATTCGTTTTAAATTCGAAATCAAAATTTCTCGGAAATGATTGTTGCGACTACATATCTACGAATATATATGCATTGTGGCCAAATTAAAATGTTGAAAAATAAACACACAAATCTTACTAGTACTTTAAAAATTTACGTTTGAAATATCTGAAATTATAGAATACCCTGGAGAACCAGTTAGATATTAGCTATATTATGGCAGAAGCTATTTTATTTATGGTTAACCAACACAAATACGTATGTCACCATTGTTTTAGACGTTTGCAACAGTATTTGTCTATTATGAAGTTGGTGCTTTCCCTACATATTTCACCCTGAACATTGGTGACGTATTTCCTGTTTACTGAAACAAGACGTTCAACCGTCATTTAATATCAATGAACTATTCGATTAACTAAGTTTTAAATGTAACAATAAATTACGTGATTACTGCTAGTTTATAGGAGTACTATAATCGCATAAATTGAAACTTAAGTTACTATTTTACACAGTAATTTCTACGTTTTATTTAGCTTTATAATGCAAACCATACCTGAAACCTGAAGTTTGAAACATGGCAGTTACATTACCCACAAATGAATACTACAACAATTTTCGTTTTTAGATAATCCGTGTTAAAATAATATTTTACGTGGAAAAACTAACGCGTAGAATGAAGCGGTTGGAATTTTCAACAGTCGAATTAACACGTATACCTGCAATAATGATATTGTCAAAACCACGCTTTGCATTTAAATTAATCAGTTTACAATTGCGGATTTAACACGAAATTGAGCATGAAAGCGTAGTGGATTCGCTAGAATTTTATTTCTAGCTTTTGTTCACTACAGTAATCACACTTTACATAAGCAAATTATGTAGACATCAACCATCATCATCATTATCATCATCTGACATGGAGCTGACTCGAAGGCGGCATAAAGTCGCATATTTGGGGAGATTAAAAAGTTTACGTTTTCGTTGTACGTTGTAAGTCATTTACTCGCCGCCATTCGCTCGCCACAGATTGCTCGCTGGGAAAGATGCTCATCAAGACAGTTGTTTGTCCGTTTGCTCGCAATACTAAGGGTAACATGTAACTGCATCACCGCAGAAAAAAAACTAGTTTATATTTTGTTAAGCACCTTCGTTCGTAAAATAATTTAGCACACGTTTTTTTTTCTTAGATATGCCTAAGGGTGCCTATATCTCACTGTAACTCACATGCCGATCTTCTTCAATCATGTTGCGCACAGCATCGATGTTTTTTGGAATAACAACCGTTTTTGGTCGACCTTCACTAAGTTCATCACTGATGGACGCACGACCACGACGAAATTCTGCAAACCAATTTATTGTAAACAGAGTTTTCTGATGGTGGTTCATTGCCAAAAGTTGAACAAAGCGATTCTATGCATTGTTGTCGAGTTAGGCCTTCATTAAAATCGTAAAAAAACGAAAACCTTCATGTGAAATTTCCCTTTTTTCACAATTTTTTTAAATGCTTACTGTAAACCAACTACTCGGTCAATTTCTAAGCTGCCACTGTTTTCACAATAACAAATGTCAAATTTTACGAAACTAGTAATGACACATCTCAATAGCGCCACCTAGTGGTCGTTTGTAAAAACTTAAAAGGCTGCCCTCGTATACTATACGAATTCAACCACAAGAACATACAATCCTGGTTAGATTAGAAACATTTCTTATAGGAATGTAAGATTTTGAGAAATACCAACAGCTTATACTTAATACCTACAGATAATATTTTATTTTAAGAAGAAATTGCTTGTCGTGCATTTGTCCAGCGAGCAATCAGCGTGGAGAGCAAAAGGCAGGTGAGCAAACGGAGGCGAGCAAACGGAAGCGAGCAAATGGGCGGACACTGCAATGCAAAAATGCATATGCGTTTGCATGTATTATATTTAGACCAAAAAGCCGTTGGAAAAATAAGGGATGCACGTTACATATATTCTATTCTACCATTTATTAACCGGAAACTATTGTTTACTATTTCCCATCCAAAACAAATTAATGTACATATAATATAGTTTAAATATTATTTCATTTAGAAACGAATCGTATAAAAAGCAAACCAATTTGAACAGGAAGTGTGGCGATAAGAAAACCTTTACATATCACAAATATGGAGTATCAGCCACAATACCGCAACACGTGTTAACTGTTCATTGTAATATAGAGTTTCTAGTTAATTCAACGCCTTCAAGTTACCGCGAGAATGTTAGATTGAGTTATTTAACTTATCAATATTTTCAGGATATTTAGAAATCCAGTTGAAATTTGGGAATAATTGCTTTATTTTAACCGCACATCCTGTGACAAACTCTCGTATGATGAACTAGTATTTGAAATACATATTTCTGAATTAAACGCAAGCTCTTCTTTTACAATAGGCCAATAGCTTGATTATTACACACTTTTCCGAACCTAATTTAACTACAATCGGTTGGTTGTTTTAACGTTTCGATAGGAATTTTTTTGTAGGAATCAATGATTACTGCAGACGATGTTGGTATGGCTACCAGGACCGACGATTTTACGTGGACCTCGAAGCAAAACTGAAAACCTAAATTTTAGTATGACCACCGGGACCGACGATTTTACGTGGACACAAAAGCAAAACTAGAAACCTAAATTTAATTCTAAAACGAGCAATGTTCAAAGTTCAACAGGACTTTATTTATAAAAATGGAATCTTATTTTCTCTTCCGTTTGTTCCCGCTCGCCTCCTTAACATCATCGCGCAAAAGTGTCTTGCATTAATTGTAAGACGTTCTGCAGGAAGATCAACAAAGATCGTCCCTTTATAACCCAAAAAAAATGTTACCATCGCTTTACCAGCTGGTAACAGAGGTTTTGCTTTCTTTGGCTTTGGAGATGTGGTGTAACACCACCGCATGTTTGCACGTTTTTACTGTGAAGTAAAAGAATGTCCTCAGGTTTTAACAAGTTCCACGGTTGAATTCAAAAATTCATCTCCTTCTCTCTCACATTGCTGCAGTGAAGAAGAAGCGATTTTCAAACGATTCAACTTGTGTTCTTCGATCAAAAAGGGTGGAATCCACTGGCACTCATCTTATGATAGTTTAGCTTGTTTGGTATGATGTCTTTAACACTAACTAATTTGTAAATGTATATAAATAACTGAAAAAAGCATTAACTCTTTCTTCATTTTCAAGATTAACCGAAGTTATTGTGCAGAAGGCTCATATTCTACACCAGTTCTTCCGTCTCTAAAAGATTTCGCCCATTCAAAAACCTGAATTTTAGAGAGACATTGATCGCCATATTGTCCTTGTAGTGTTGTAAGAACTGCAGTCAAATGTAGGCCTTCATTCGTGCTAAAATTATTAGACCTTTTCGACATGCTAGCTGCAACTGTCATAATAATACTATAGCGAAACAATTGCCATAGATATGATAACAAAAGTCACGGCCAACCTTTCATTACTTAATTTTTCGAATTGTTTTCAAATAAGGCTTCCTTTGAAACACTCCTAGTAATTTTAAATTGATGGACTGCAACCAAAAATTAAAAATTGCAGTGTAATCTTAAAACATTGTTTAAGTGCATGCTAGAATTTCAAAAACAAACGTGAAGTAGGTTAAAACATCTCAAAAATTAACCGAATAGTAAAAATTAACACCTCATTGCCTGAGTTCATAACGTAAACAAGACGTGTTTGTTACGAATTTCAAATTTAGCACAAACATTCATATACAAACAAATTGAATTTTCTAAGGCTCTTAACTAGGACAGCGTAAGTTTAATGGCATTACATTTTCATAAACTGTTATTATCAAAAGTAGGAAGACAAGTAACTATTCGCATAATTTTTTACTTTCTGTTTAAGATAGAGAACATTGGCTACGAATAGAATATACTCAGGAGCACATAAAACATTTCATAACACCAATTCTTTGAAAACAAATGTGATTGTTATAATAAATACGTACAACAATTTAAAAATTATAAATACGTTTTTATGCAATACCGTTGCCATTTATATTCTGAGTAATCTAAATACAATGTAAATGACACGCAATTCAAAAATCAATGATTGGTTTCAAGTACCAATCATATGCCAACATTCATTTTGTTATAGAGATAAAGAGTACTCGATATTATCCCGCAAGATCGCCAGACTGTACGCTAAATATTTCTGAGAATTTCGTGACGTCCCTGATGTAGGCAGTATGGTGAAACAGCGGGACTCTGCTGGTAAAAAAATCTAAGGGATCAGTAATAATTGCCGTGTTGAATATATTTATCTGAGATTAATTCATATGTATTTACTGTTTTTAAAGCAAAATAAGATATGTAAGTCTAGTTGGGAAAATAACAATAACTCTATAGCAAGCCCATATTTCTTCCATAGCCCTCCTTGCATGACAATCAACAGCGAATTCCTTATTATAACATGTATTTCATGTATGTATGTATTTTAGCTGTGAAAAAATTAATCTTTGCTCCTGTTAATATTTTTTAATTAATGCTATTTATTAAAGTTAGAATAATATTGATTTTACTTTACAGAACCAGAATAATGGTTTGCATCTTAGGACAGAAGGTATATGTCTAGGAGCTTATTTTCGTTGTAGTGTATGTTATGGTTCTTTTTCTTCGAGTGACTTATCTTCTAAAAGACGTAGCTACATTTTCTTCTATGCCTGTGTTTTTTGTTTAAAGTACCACAGACACAGAGGACCTACAGCTTAACGTGGGCTGCGAACCACGGGAAGTGTAAACACCTCTACTCCAGAGAAGATATACTTGGCTGAATACCTCGCTGGTTTAGCATTGCCTTGTGAGGGAGAAGCCGTAGAAGTCTAACTCGCTAACCTGGATCGACTCAGTATATGCTTACTTTTAAAATTTGACTAAAACCTGACAGTACCAGATAGCAACCCTGCAACATATACTATAGTTATCAAGTTCTGTTACCCAAATTTTTAAACACATACTGATAGTTAACAATTCATATTGCATTATAATATTTTTAAAACTTAAAAACAATAAACCATGTTACTAGTTTTAAACATCATTTCCGAATCGCTCCATAAAAGTTTAAGCAATGGTACAAATTTCAGTACAGTGATGTTATACTGGATACTGGCAATCAGTATCTACAACTACTACTGACACTGACAATTACCAACGTACCTGCGTGTTAGATGTGTTGCCTATATTAGTAGAATACTCTTTGATAATTAACGGTTTGGAATCTTAATTTTAAATATCTAATATGTCATAGTGAAATCATCTTGGAGGAAAAATGAACTTTAATTTTATACTTCAGAGTTCTTACGGCTACCTTTGATAAACAACGTAAGGCAGCAGACAAAAATACGTTTTGATTTAAAAACCTTCTTAGAAGTCATAACCACAATTATCAGTTAATTACTTGGAGTTTCTAGTACTGCAGCATATATTAATATGCGGCAAACGTAGGCATACAGACATTAGAAGTTACTTGCCGTATTCGTCAATCAGATAATCTTGGAATACTGCGTACTTATTCCGCGACCTAATGTTTAACATCAAAGGATTTATTTACTAGCACATTAACTCCAGGCATCTGAGCCATATACTAAATAATTAATAATTTTACCTAGTTTCCACACTGCATTTCGAGAAGTTCTGTAACATTATTCCAGAAACTCGAGCACGAGTTTGGGAAGGGCCGGGGTCCGCGAGAAATCGATACGACTGGTTCCACCGTAAGCTCCACATTGCCTAATTCGGTACGGTTATGGGTACACAACATTAACCACTTTCTGGGACATTTGGTTAATTAGACCAGATGCCGAGTGAGTTGAGTGTCTGCAGAGGCAGACCCACACTTCATCCCAAATGCACGACCACCCGTGCTAATAAATATTTATGTAAGTGTATAGTTTAATGACCTCTTCAAAACTTACATTAACTTCTTTCGTGTATAATAAAATCTGGTTTAATTTCATGAGGCATATTAAAATATGTAGGCCATAAAGACACTAAGAACTTCATATGATGTAATGATTTTTGCTCTTCTGCTTTGAATGTTTATGAAGGAAGTTATTATATGCGTGTGGCCAGGGTTATTTCTTTATGATACAAAAGCTCTTTGATGAAATCCGTTTTTTAAATCGTTGTAAACAACATAATGCATAGTGATGAAAGCACGCATATAATAAAAAGAATGTAATAAATGTAGGACGAAAACAAGTAGAGACATGGGAATCTACGTCAAACCATTTTTAATGAGTTACTGGTTTACCCCACCGTTTGTGGCAAAAATTTTCAATATCAAACTTGCCATTTTAAGTCACTTCCTCATACGATTTTTTGTCTGGCTAACCAATGCTTGAAACTACAACCAAATTATAACTTCGTAAGCAATATAGTACGAAACAATGCATTGTTGTTAAACCTTGTTTAGAAAAATAGCAACAATTAAATACGAAAACGTCTAACAGGAAACATTAAAGAGCCATTAAATATATAAGAGTCTTTCTCATAATCTTTTATCTGATGTTTACAATTTTTTCCTGAAGCGTGCAGAGTCAAATTTAACAGAAAAGCATTAGGCGTTTCACGTTCATTTCCATAATTACAGCTGTCATTTCACACAATTTCTACTCTCGAATTTCCATAACTAATTATAAGCCATTATGGAAATACGGAAAAAAATTGTATCTGTCAATATTCCGTTCTCTGTGGGCACGCACTTTTGTGGGTTATTGTCCCACAATTGACTTCTGTGGTTGTTATTTATTGTCCAGTCTATTTTTGCATTTATACGCAAACAAATTAATCTAAATCAGGGAAACTTTATTGATGAATAATGGCAAGAGTATTGGAAGAAAATAAAAGTAGAATGACTTGCCTAAAACTTTCGACACAGCCGACAAACACTTTCGTTCCATCACGTTACTACCTATTCGCTTCTAAGTGTTGTTCAAAATTTAGGCTACAAATCGGCGACAAATTCATTCGTAACCAACAAATATGAATATTTTCCATTTTAGGTGCTAAATCTTCGGTTTTGTATATATTTGACGAATGTTTCCATTCACTCGCTTTACAACATTCTTTATAGTGTAGACTGCAATTCGGAGCAAATAATTATTTTCGAACAGATATCAAAAGTGACAAATGTTTTCCACTTATTGTGGCTAAAACATAGGTAAAGCGTACATCTGAGGACTACTTCTATTCGTTTGCGTTACTATCTTCTTTCCATCTAACGAACGGTTTTATTTGTTCGCATTACTGTAACCTTCCATCTAACATTTCCTTTCGTTCGCGTTACTACAGACAATTCCTAGAAAATCATTAATTGCGAGAGGCTGTCAATGTCAACGATTGCTTTCCACTTCTTGGCGCTAAATCTTCAGTATTGTATATATCTAGTGAATGTTTACATCCATTCTTCTGCGTTGCTACATTTTTTCCAAACGACGAATGTTTCCATCGTTCGCGTTACTGCATTCCTTACAATGCAGACTACAGTTCCCAGGAAATCTTTATGTGTGATTAGATATTAATAGCAACGGTTGTCTACATATTGTAACAAAACCTTTGGTATTACGTAGATATATCTGACGAATATTTACATCCGTTCCATTACTACATTCCTTCCACCTAAAGGAAACTTCTATTCGTTTGCGTTACTACATCCCTTATAGTGCAGACCACAATTTCCAAAAATCAGTTGCCAGCGGATGTTAATGACAACAAATGTTTTCCACTTATTGTGGACACCCCTTCAATCTGACGAATGTTTCCATTCGTTTGCGTTACTACATTATTTTCATCTGACGAATATTTCCATTCGTTTGCGTTGCTACATTTTTCAATCTGACGAACGTTTCAATCGTTCTCGTTCTTCCTTCCATCTGACAAGCTCTACCATCCGTTTGCGTTGCTACATTCTCTTCATCCGACCAACGAGCCCATCGTTCGCGATATTATTTTCCTTTCATCTAACGAACGTTTCCATTAGTTACTACATTATTTTCATCTGACAAACGTTTTCATTTGTTTGCGTTACTACATTATTTTCATCTGACAAACGTTTCCATTCGTTCGCAATATTACATCCCTTACAAATGCATACTATAATTCCCAGAAAATTATTATTAGAGAGCAGATATCAATAACAGCCAATTTTTTCCAGATGATGTGGAAAAAACTTTTGATATTGTATAGATATGACGACTGTCTACGTAACTACTTTCTTTCTATCCGACGAACGTTTTCATTCGTTTGCGTTACTACATTCCTTCCATCTGACGAACGTTTCCATTCATTGCCGTTACTAGGTACGTTCCATCTGACGAATGTGTTTATTCGTTTGCGGTACTACACCCTTCCATCGGACAACATTTCCATTGGTTCAGCTTATTTATTCCTTATAATGCAGACTACAATTACCAGACAGTCTTTATTTGTGAGCAGGTATCAATATTAACGGTTTTCTAGTAATTGTAACTAAACCTTTGGTATTACATAGATACATTCGTTCGCGTTACTACATCCCTTATAGCGCAGACTACCATTTCCAGAAAATCATTATTTGCGAGCGGATATTAATGACAACAAATGTTTTTCACTTATTGTTATTAAAACTATGATATTGCATATATATGATGACTTTGTACGTATCTACACTCTTTCCATCTGACGAAGGTTTCTTTTCGTTCGCATTACTACATCCCTTACACTGTAGACTAGAATTCCCAGGAAATCATTATTTGCGAGCGTATCTGAACATCATCTGAAGAACGTTGACGTTCAGTCGCATTACTAACCGTTGGTCTTCATGTATTACTTCTAGTCTATAATGCAATTCACAGTAAATGAGGAGCAAATTCATTCGGTGTGAATGAAAACCGATAGTGACGAATGTTGTCATTTGTTATCCCCTCTTGGAGGTATGGGTACCAAATCTTGGGGGTATGGGATCCCATCTCTAAACAATTTTATAAATAAATATTATATCTTTAATTTTCGTTCAGCTGATCTGTTTCTAGTTGCACATATGCAAAAGTAAACCAAACTTCTGACATCTTTTGAAATTATATTGGTATCTAATAGAACTATGATGATGATTTCGAAAGCCAAACGAAGGAGGATGCATATATATTGGGAAATCCATTGCGAGTCTGTAATCGTAAAAGGTGAAGAATCTCTGCTATAGACATTCCGTCTTGCGAGCAGCCTTACATCTGAAAATAAAACTAAGCGTGTAGATCAGGAGTCTGAAGACTATGTGACCTTTAAGCAGAGTAAAAATGCGACTCGAAGCTTGTCCGTCGTTATTTGAAGTTTAGCGTAGACTGCAATAAGTCTGCGAGAATGTTGGGGTGAGTGGACGTAGTAGGTCGAGCTTTACGTCAGTTTTTGTACAGCATTCTTTCGTTTGCTTACAAAAAAAGCTACATTAAAAATTCATGAAATGTGATCACATGTATTCTAAATAATTAATCCTTTTGAAAGTTCTAGGTTTAGTTACATTCTAAGTAGTCACGGTTCTACAAAATTTGGGATAAGTTCATATTTCTTCTTTAAAAATTGAGGTTAACCAACGTAAATCAAATTTATGTTGTTAGTCAAGTTTATATGGATGAACAACAATTTTCTTCTTTTTAAACGTCTGTTAATCTAGGTTTATTTACTGTCCATCGTAGAAACTTTAAATGAGTTTCTTAATTACGCTACGTTTGGTATACGACAATAAGCGGAAAGTATAACACTATAAACATAACAAGTATGTATACGAGGTCTGATCAAAATGTATCCAGAATGGCTTTATTTAAAAAGAAATTACAAGATTTATGAAATTAATATTTAATCGCCTTCAAAGTAATCCCCTTCCGAAACCACACACTTAATCCAGCGTTGCTGCCACTGCTCGAAACACTTTTTAAATTCTTCTTCTGAAATTGCGAGCAGCTGCTTCGTCGTGTTCTGCTGTATCTCCTAAATGTTTTGAAATATTTCTCCTTTCAAATGGAATTTGATATTCGGGAATATAAGAAAGTCGCTGGGAGCAAGATCTGGCGAATAGGGAGGCTGACGAACCTGTGGAATACGGAACTTAGCAAGAAACTGCTGCACAAGTTGCGATGCGTGGGCAGGGGCATTGTCATGATGCAATTGTCAATCGGCATTCTCATGCAAGTTCGGCCTTTTCCGACGAACTGCGTCCCTCAAACATCGCACAACTTGACAGTAATACTCCTTGTTGAATGTCTGGCCCGATGGAGCGCATTCATGATGCACAATTCCTTTGTAATCAAAAAAAAAACTCTGAGAGACTTTGGAGTCTTCCACTGTGAATATTAGGCCTTAGTTTCGGGATCATACCCATAAACCCACGTTTCGTCGCCAGTTACGGTTGTTTTTACAAAGTTTTCGTCGTTTTTGACGCACTCAAGCAACTCAGGAGCAGCTGAAACAAGGGCAAGTTTTTGCTCAACTGTGAGGAGTTTTGGTACAAATTTGACTGAGACGCGTCTCATATCCAAATCGTTCGTAAGAATTGATTGAACTTAACCGAAACTAATGTATAGGTCTGAAGATAACTCACGAATAGTAATTCGCCGATTTTCCCGCACAGCTGTGCGCACAGCTTCAATACTTTTTCCACTTTTGCTGGTTGTAGGTCTTCCAGAACACGGATCACTCTGAGCACTTTTGCGGCCATTTTTAAAGCATTTATACCACTCGTAAATTTGTGCATGGCTCATACAATCTTCCCCATAGACTTTCTGTAACTTTATATATATATTTTTGCAAGTGTCTCTAAGTTTTTGATAAAATCTAATACAAATTCGTTGATCACTTTTTTCAGGCATGACAAATGCGCCAAACAGTTACACATACGTCACCAAAAACCATTACTGTGAAACCACCGACTGAGCAAGGCCAATGTGGTTCACAGCACATATGTAATAGATGCCAAAGTCCCTTTACGCAAACCCACATCCCTCAGTATTCAGTCATTGCAAACTTATGAATCCATTCTGGATACATTTTGATCAGACCTCGTATACTAACACCAATCTGAGATCGTAAACATCTTAAAATATGCTCTTAATAGATTTCTCAAGAAATTTTGCCACATTTTGCTCGTAAACAACAACAGCAAAACCTTGTTATAATGAACTTGTGTTAAAACATCAATAAGGAGGAAGACCTCTCCCACGCTGCTTGACTGTTAGAAACCTCTTCAAAGGCTGGGAAAAGTATGCGCAATGAAGTGCACTTGCTACACTTTAATGGCAAAGTTAGTTTCCATTAAATTATTTGACTCGTAACGTGCACTTTGCCGAGAGGACATTTTAGACGTAATTGCAGCGTGGCTTGCGCATCACATAAAGGTCAGAAACGTTGAAACCACAAATTGCGCTGTACTTAACAAGATCGTATTGAAGTAATCTAAGAATTATTGCAGTGGATTACAATTACGTACATAAAATATACATACAGGAATGTATTAAACATACAACGGTACATCGATTTTTATCTGATAACGTTAAAGGTAAGGTATATCCATTAACAGTACATATTACAAACAACAATCACATCGTTTGTTATTTCCAAAAAGAAGGAATTACGCGGAATGCTTTGATATTAAAATCAGAATTTTGTATTTGAGGTTCTGTATTTGCCACTAAGAATTTTTATATCTACCTCAAACAAGGTACCTGTTTTCAGTAACATGTTCGTCACTGAATCTCGAAAAGTTTAAACGTATTGTAACAGATGATGATATTTGGTAACAGATGATAATATTTGCATTCTGTTACAATTTTGATAGTTCATTGTTACACAATAACCCAATCAAGAAAACGCATATTTCATAAAATATGTACACACACCTTTGAGAACAAGGTTTTCCCCAAAGCTGAAACATCGCAAGCGGAAGATAAGTATTTGAACTAAAGCTTGTGTTTGTTTTGTCTGTGCAAATACAAATAATACCGTGCGAGCTAAGTTTTCCATTCATGTATACAACCAGACGTAACAAACATGTCAAACAATGTCAAGCCTTTCAAAAAAATACGAGGGTGTAATTGCAACCTCATCATAACGCGACCCAGAACCACATTTTTTAATTGAATGTAAATATTTATCAAGAATCAAGATGTTCTGACCAAAAAAATGGCAGCCAATGAAATACAAGGTGTTGAGTGATTGATTTCGAAACTAAACAAAATTGTCCAGCCATCTCGTATGTAATATTTGCTCGTTATGAAAAAGGTTCTACTGATTCTCTGTTCAAATTAGTGATGGTTGGTGAAACTTGAATACCCACTTAACTTCAAATTAAAAATGGCAATCGGTGAAATGACGTCGTTCAGATTTACTTCCAAATCAGAAATTCTTAAATTGGGGCGTATTTTGTAGTACTTAAATAATATGCAGACACTGACCATATCCAAACAATACGATATACTACCAAAGAGAATCATTTATATGATTCGATTCAAACAGCGCAAGACACACTAAATAAATGCAGTTAGAAACATAGCCCTCATTCACCATACTCCTAGAACTGCCCTATAATTTGTAATAACCATTTCCTATTTCTGATCCTCAAATGGTTGGCAGAAATCCACTTCTAGAATTATGTCCGATGTTGGATATATTTGCATGCGTGGCCAAAAATCCTTTTTGAGCTTTAAAATTGTCTGTAGAGGAATTAGTATGTGGTAGATTAGCACAATAAAAGGTTATGGCAACAATTGTCTTTCAAAAGACGTGAGGTAGTGCTCGTTCAAAATTAAACCTAAATTTCCTTAAAATAGTAGAGAACTTGTAGAGTATTGCAAAAACTTTTGACCGACTATTTGAGCGCTAGACATTTATGCGCTAGACGTTTGAGCGCTGTCGTTTGGACATCGGGTTTTTGACCGCCAGTCTGTTTGGCGCTTGAACTATCGGGCGATCATTCAATGGATTTAAAAGATTTATTTTTATGGTTATCGTTATCTACTTCGCATTGCTCTGTGTTTCCTGCCAATCGAACGCGATTTTGGCTTTGTAATTATCCTACATGCTTGTCTGGTTGATTTTTAGTACGTTTGTAGCATAAACAAATACTCGGGGCATATTTAAGTCTTAGCATTACATACCATTAATTTCAAGAAAACAACAACAAAACAGTATATATATATATAACACGAAAATCTTTGGGAAATTGAGGATATTGAAAATGAAAATTTGTCTCTTTAATAGGTCGATAATGTTAACCTACTTAAAAGTAAACTTTCTAAGGTAGAACTTCAATTATGACGTTATCAGCATAAAAAGAATAGTAGTAGAGTCTAAAGTAGACCATTTGACCCACTATTTGAGCGCTAAACGTTTAAGCGCTAGACGTTTGAGCGCTGTCGTTTGGACGTCGGGTTTTTGATCGCCAGTTTTTTTGGCGCTTGGACTATCGAGTGATCGCTCTATGGTCGATGAATGCATGGACGCCGATATATTTATTTAAATCTTTTGGTGATTACAATAATACACGCAAGCGGCCGGCTATAAACAGTTCGGCGCCCAAACGACTAGAATATCCTTAGCTCAATGTTACGTACCGGTCGTACATATTTCCAAGCATGATTGACATTGAAAATTTACAAATTTACTGAATGTAGGTATGTATGTAGACTACGAAATTCGCCAACGTGTTTTCATTTTTAAACAATCGCTACCAAACTCAAGTTGTTATTTATTTTTAAGGAAAATTATGTATGGCATTATTCTACATATTGGAAGTGACAATGAGTTTAAATTTCTACAAACCTTTATACTAAAAGACCCACGACATCTGAGAATGACCTTTGAGCGCTCGCATTTTATGCCCTTCTACTTTTGGGCGATAGTTCTGTGGTTGAAGGATGTTTGAGAGCCAAACTATTTGTTTAAAATTTTAGGCACTAAACAAATTAGCAGAATTGACGAAGGCATTTTCAAAAAGAAACACTAAAGACCATTAAAGATTTTTTACATTTAGATTCGGTAATTATCGTAAGAAGTAATAGTTTATTATATGATATTTTAAGGAAAGCGAAGTGCAGCGTTATTACATACTAGTTATCAGACGTTACAAAGAGTTTAAATTTTAGCAGATCCTTATACTCCAACACTCTCGTACATCTGAGCAAGACGGTTGGTAGCCATCGTTTGGGCGACAGCATTCTGAATGCTGACTAGTTAAGCGCTAGACGTTTGAGAGTTGTCGCTTGGATGTCGGGTTTTTGAGCGCCAGTCTTTTTGGCGCTTGAACTATCGGGCGATCGTTCTTTGGTCAATGGATGTTTGGACACCAATATATTTATGTATAACTTATAGTGATTAGAATAATTCATAATACACGCAAAAGGCCAGCTGTAAATAATTCGGAGCCCAAACAATTAGAAAATCGCTAGCACAATGTTACGTACCGTTCGTACATGTTTCCAAGCATGATTGTTATTGCAAATTTACAAATGTACTGTATGTAGACTACGAAATTCGCGAAAAGGTTAAGAGCGTTATTCTCAATCATCTATACGATAGTTTGTGATATTCGCAAATTCAATGCTAGATGTAAGCCTTTAGACGAGTGCAATTTAATCCCCTGTAAATTGTACAACGATAGTGTCCCTTGGGGATTCATGTCTCTTATCAATCATAGATTGCTTGAAAATGTCCCTTTTAGATACGCTATTTAGTTTTTTCTGAATACAGCCTTCATGTAATTAGCAGTGTTATCTACAATTACGCAGGTAAAAACAAACCATAAATAAAATATATTGGCAAAAATAGACGCTCCCTAATAATAATGTAAAGCTTGATATCCATTTTATTATTCTGACATTCGAGTTCAAAATACAATAAAGCTCGAATAGAATATAACTGTAGCCATAACGTCGCATTGATGTCTATATTTATACATTTGTATAATTGTAAAGGCGATCATCCACATCCGCGAATTTGGTCGAACTTGGGCTCTACAGACTAAACATTTTTAAATTGCAACCACCTATATTTTACAATAAAGAATCCAAAGTTCTATATCTATTCCGTAGTATGACATGTTGCCAATACATTTCAATAATCTCAGTGCGAATCGATTTCCATCCAAATGGGTATTTGCATCCTACTTAACCACCGGTACTGGCACGGCTGGTGTACTAAAAATTTATATTCGAGGGGAAGAATCCTTACTTTGATATTGATTTTGAACTAGAAGTTAATTCTTTTGAATGGTGATAACAAAACTGTAATGAAGAACACTACTTGAGAGCTCCCATAAAAGGTTATAGATCGTGTCACTAATTTCAGTTACAATGATTTTTTTAAATCCCATATCTATGACACCCATTTTGGATATTTTTGCGTTGCTATATCAACTAAAAGATAAGCATCCTCAATATAAAAGAGAATTCTCCCTAAATCAACAGGGAAGAAGATTGCTAGAGGTCTCGTTGATACAAGAGTGTGCCAAACCATAAAATACAAAACAACCGAAACTTTACCCTGTTAACAAGCACTCTCCGCAAACACTCTAAATAGCATATCACAAACAAGGTTGTTTATCGTACCTCATACGTTGATATTTCAGCAAACAAACTTTCAAGCTTGGATACATCAGCGTTAATGAAATTATTTAGCACCCTATTCATAGAAACCATAAAATTGTATGCCGATACTCCAGCATAACTGTATTGTAGAGCATTACTAATTTAAACTTATCCCGCTCTTGTTCGCGACAAATATGTGCAGTAACGCAATTTCGCGGAGAGCAAATAACAGTTTCATTAAAGGACGTAGTTTGCGGCGGAAATAAGGAAGTCAGTTCCGGTCGATTGCAGAGCGCGCTCGACTCTGACTTACTTCCGCCCCAGAAAATGAACATCGATTTGAGATTTGCTTCCACCATCGACTGATTAGCGGCTGACGAGGAGGAAATACCTTTTTTGCAAGAGCAAAGCGCAGGAAACCTTAAGCTTCGAAATACTTCCACGAACGAGATTTTCTTGGTACGAATTATTCTTCAGTAGCTAATTATTTCTATTAAGACCAAATCTTTAATATTGCTAAGGTATTGATTTGGAATTCCAGTCTTATAATACTAAGAACATGAGGCTGCTTTCAATAGTAAAGTTCCAAGAAAAGTTTCGTTATAAATTGGCTAGGGAACACAGTTCGGAAAGAAATAAAAATAACTAAGCAATTTGAAGAATATTTTCTTAGGACTAATATAATATATGTGTGTATCTCCGCGAATTCAATGTTAAGGCTGGCTTCTGAAGTATCCCATTATAGGACATCCAATAATCCGAATTTGTTTTCGTCGGAATTTACGTCGTAATGGGAAAATCAGTAATCTACAAGCATTCGAATGTTTTCATGAACTCCCTTATTCTGCTTTTCTGTTTTATGTTGGTGACTATCGTATTCAGTTTATAAATATGGACTCACCAGATTCAACAATGCATAAAATACTATAATTAAAATGTTTTTCTGTATCGTTCACTCGCCTTTCTTGTTCTGCAATTAAAATATGCAAATACAATGATTACATTTTCCTTGATTTAACTAAGTGACGGTAGTTGTAAGAACAAACACATATGGGGATGACAAAAATCTAGACCTACAGAATTAACCGTATTAACTGTACACCTAACACGTAAACAGCCAAAATAATTAGCCTGTACAAGTAACGTGCAAAAAGGGATATTGGACGTCCAAGAAAAAGATGGGTACCAGAACAGGTTATTTGGCCTACACCGTAAAGGGAAGAACGACTGCACCTCAGGTACGGAAGATTGCCTGGAATCAGATACTTATCTCAAGACGACTTTTGATATATCTGCTTTTGCTAAATAAACAACCAACATACACATCAATACCAAAAACATTGTATGTAAGTTAGGAAATCATTTAGGAGTAGCTAAATCTTAATTTAAAATACTTATGACATGTTTCGAATTTAACCATTCTATGTCATTTGACACTATACTATTTGTTAAAATAGTATATAATTTTGGACTTATTTCAAAACATTATACGACTCTTACAAACTACCCCACTTCCATCATTTTCAATTACTTCAATACTCCTCGTCTGTGTTGTAAATTTTATTTTATACTTGCCTACAATTCAAAAATCTGCAAAATAATATACACATATATAACAGATCACCTGATGAAGAACAATACTCATTTACAGCTGCCATGGATGTTTCACGTTATTGTCGCTATTTCATTAAAAATATCAAAATATTACTACACAGGTTATACACAGAACTAGAGTTCCCCTTTCAACTGCTTAGCCTGCTTATATTTATTAGTAACAGTAAAACATTTAGATTTGTCATTCGTCGAGATCAGTGGTTTCCGAACTTTTTAAAACGCGACCCCCGTTTGGCCAAAATTTTTTTCGCGGTCCCCTTCTTGTGGTACTCAACTTCATTCAGGTTCAGCGGCTAAACAGCGAACTGACGCCATCTGTTACCCAGTAGCACAATTTATTTTTGTTCTCCGTGTTTCCGGAAATTTCCACCATATTCGCGAGGGTGCTAGATGGCACTGGAATAAGCTGGAAAATCAATGTTGATTTATTTAAGCAGCGGACCGCGATGAGATGAGTTATCAGTTCAAAAATTGTATACTATTCTGTTGACTGTGTGTTGAATGCTATAAATCGATAGCAAATATTTAATGTTAAGTACGAGCTATACTGATTGTGTTACAGATGGATACATTTTTGAAACGATCATTAGAACCTTTCGCGTCTGGCAGTGACAAGAATATAAAGAAAAATACATTGTACGACGATGAATATCTTAAATTTTGTTTTGCCGTTATTTCTCAGAAACCTCAGTGCGTACTTTGTCGAGAAATGTTGTCAAAATACAGTATGGGGCCATCAAAGCTATTTCGACATTTAAATACCAAACATCCATACAAAAAAGAATAGCCTGTGGAATTCCTTAAAATAAAGCTAAACTCCATCCACAAGGAACAAGCCATTTCTACATCAGCAACCACTACTAATGGAAAAGCACTACTATCAAGTTATCGAGTTGCATTTCGTATTGTGTTTTGAACAATGTCATTAAAGTGGTAAATTACATCAAGGGAAAAGCATTGCAGATTCGTATTTTTCGAAAAATTTGTGAAAACATGGGTCCTTTATACACAAATCTTCTTTCTCACGGGGAAGTAGGATGGCTTTCGGGGGGTAACGTCTTGAAAATAGCATTCCAGTTAAAAGCGGAACTTTTGATGTAACTGCATTGTGAGAAACCGGAATATGAGAATATCTTTTCCAATTCGCTTCTTAGGCTGCCTTTCCTTGCAAGGCCGCAATATTAACACAATACCTGCCACGGACAAAATTAACAGATTTATAAAGAAACTTGGTTTCTAGTCGACTTCAATTAGAAAAAAGAAGTTTGATTCATTCCAGTGCGTTCAAGAACTCAGGGGAGACTTAGTTAAGGATGATAATATGATAAATTTTCAGCACGTGTTTGCAGATATGTATGTTCGTTTGCACAATTTAAAACAACAGCTCATTGATTATTTCCCCAGAGAAATTTAAAGCAGTTATGACAAAGATCTTATTGAAACGTAATGTGATGGAATGTTGAACTTGACTTCTTTTTCCACAGCGTAGATCAATTTTAGACCAAAAGAATGCAAGAATACCCCGAGCTTGAGGACAAAGCTATAAACTGTTGGTGCATAATATTTGTGCGAATTGTTTCTCATCTGCGACTGCCATCAAAACAAAAGTAAGAAATTGCCTTGAACTTGCAAATAATATTATTGTTTGTGTATTGAATACAGAGTACAGATTGGAAAAGCTAGTTTTTGAAAAACAGGCACATACATCGCGTCATTGTTTTTATTTTGCAACTTGTTTTTATGTTTACAGCTATTTATGTTTAGGTTCTTGCATTTATTGAAAATTTTAATATTTGAAATTTTATTTATTTTTGTTTACTTTGTGAAAAAGTATGAAAATACATTTTATTTTATTCTGGAGATCCTCCCGCGACACCCCTAACCCTATGTCGCGACGCCCCAGGGGGCCGCGACCCATACTTTGCGATCCATTGATCTAGCTAGATGTATACAAACGCATGTGGAAATTGATAAATATACGTATGGTTCCAGTACTTCCGCTGACTTGTTACCTAAATGACAATTTGTTATTTGTTAAAGCCCTAGAATAATTGACGTTAAATTCTACTATATTATCATATCAATTAGATTTTGCTATATTAGATGGTTTTTGACTATATTTACGCTCAAAATCAGATAAAGTTATCCACTTTCCTAGCAATATCGTGTGACATATAGCTTGTTACCAAGTAACCGGAACGGTGGCGTCACCTTATTTTTAACGTAAAGTGCAGAACTATTAACACACCGGTAATGTACGCCAAACACGCGTCTTGTAAATATCCACCACTGATAGGCGGATTGTTTACATCTCGATCATCATTCAGTTTCACATTATTTTATTACGCATTTTACAAGCACTCTTTATTGTACCTTGGAAACTGAAATTAGTTCCAAACTGTATTCGGCAAACTGACCCTTGCAAATACCGTTGTAATTCAATAAAGAAAAAGTGATGAAGCATAAAGTATAAATTGCACACTGTTATTAGTTTAATGACAATAATTGGTGGGGACGAGCTCCATATAACAAATGTCCAAATTGAGTATAACGCTTGGATTAAATGGTTTTATAGTTTAAATACATCCCTGTCCATGTTTTTAAATCGACGAGGCTTATTCGGAAACTAAAGGTCGTTTAAATATTCCCGTCGAATAATGGGCGTAGTTAATTTAGTGTATTGTGGGGGTGCTTTAGTGGTTGATGAGCTAGCCACATATCACTTCACGGTGATTCTGTCATTGTATTCAGTTGAAATAAAACGCTAAAGTTTATGCTAATTGGATTAACAATTTTTGAGTAAATGGGTCATTTCAACGTTTATTTTGAAGGTAAATAATCTAGTCGAAATTCCTCCTTTGTAGCATGCCATAAAAAAATGAGCCAACCAAACAGTTTAGGTAAGTATTTATAATACCAGCCCTAGATTTAATTTTCCATTCAATTCAATGCATATCTAAAAAACACTTTTTTTCGATATTAATGTCGTTGTATCTGCGTGGCTTGTTCGAAAATTAAGGGCAACTTGGCGCATTGTGGTGGTGCTGTAGTGGTTGATAAACTAGCTACACGCCACTTTAACGTGGTTCTGTCTTTGTATTCAATTCTATAATAAAGTGCTAAAATAAATACTACGATTGAAAATGCAAAAAAGAAAAGCTGCCGGAATCTACCATCAACTATGCGACGTTCATGATCCAGGTATCATGAGTGAAGAAACAGCCAGACACTGGTGTAGAAATTTCAAAGACGCTCGAACAAACGTACACGATAAGGATCGAAGTGTTGTCGTCAACGACGATCTTGTGGAAAAAGTGCACAAGAAAATTCGTGAAGATCGGCGTTTCACGATTTCAGAAATGGCCGGAAGTTATCCTCATGTTTCACATACAGTATGCAATTTTAACGAGCGGGCTACAGCACCACAAGCTTTGTGTGAGGTAGGTGCCAAGGATGTTGATGGATGTTTACAAAAACCAGCAAATGGTCTCCGCACTGATCTTCCTGCATCGCCACGAAACGGATGGCGACGAGTACCTGAATCATATTGTGACAGGCGACAAGACTTTGATGTCATGCAAATATTGAAACCAAGCAACAATCAATGCAGTGGAAACATGCGACTTCCCCAAAGCCACACAGTTTACACAAACGTTCGAAAACCGACTGCTTATGGCTACTGTTCTTGTAACAGGAAAAGTATCTTATTGGGCAATTCAATTGGAACCAACCCCCATACACCGACAGTGTCTATCACCTCTTTTCCATTATAGAATTTTTTTCAGAACCCGCGACCTTTTTCTCGGCCAGAGCTACCTCAAACCGATGGTACAAAATTAGTTACGTCACAGGGCTCATCATCTATGGCAAAGGTATACAAAAGCTTGCACCACGATATGTGTAAGTGTTTAGATGCGAATGCTGATATGTAGAGAATTAGTTTAGGAGTGTATATAAATATTTATGTATGGTAATGTTCAGAAAATAAACATTCCCTTCCCAGGTGATATTTTAAAATCATTGTTTTATATTTTTAAAGTATCAATTTCGTTGATCTTTTATTTGGTGTAATTACTGTATTATAAAGTATATATAAAGAGTTATTTAACAAAGTTTCGTATAGAAATGACAATTTAAATACATACACCTAATTTATACATTTTTAAACCAAATTTTTCTCATCTGGGTCAGATTTCATTCACTTTTCAGACACAACTGCACATCTTAACTGAAAATTAAGCTTGGATTATTGGCTTTCCAAAACAACGAACTATTAAACGAATATTAAAAAAATTTCTAGGTGATTTAGGAGTTACATAACCTTAGCTAGACGTGCTTTGAATCACCCTGTATATTCCGTCAGTTACTTTACTATGTTAAATTAATAATTTCCACGAATTTCAGCAAAATAATTGTATATAACATTGTAACCCCCTCATCATCATTTTGCAAACTATCAATTTTGTCTAAATGTCAAGTATTTTGTTAAATCGAATTAAGGCAATTCAAGAGTTCTAACAAAGAATCAAGCTAAATGCATAACATGGTGCCATTGCGTTCAGGGACGCCCAGTATTTAATGGATCAATTAACTGATTCATTCATTTGCTCAACTCATTAAATACTATTCATCACTTGTTTTAACTGAAATATGAATCAAGTTACATTAATTCTTCTAATAGTCGCTCAAATACATCACTTAAGCGATTCTTTGATCTTGCGGTTCTTTAAATGGCGCCAGGAGACCATATATGTGTGATTCCTTCTAGAACACCATTAAAAATCTTTTAGTGTGGCTAATAACATGCATTTGGTCTCAGAAAGAATGGGCGAGGACTCCTGATTAGATAGGATTACGCCCAATAATTAGTAATATCTCAAGCCTGAATGAATTGCTTGTCAACACGTGCAATAACATTTTGGCGAAACAAAACGTGGGTGGCAGCATCGTGGGAGGTATAAATTAACAACACTTTGAATTTAAAAGGTAACTTGAACTCGATAAACATTAACCTGAAGCAGTTATGGTTTGTGATTGGAATATAATCATCCTATTGGTGGTCTAAAATTTAGCAATTAATTATTTTTGGTGTAACCTTAATTGAAATTGTAACATATATTGGATTAGGTACAACACGCTAAATAAAAGGAAAACCTAAAATGATTTCTTTATAAACCTAAAAAAATATAAACAAATTAAATTCGATCTCCCTGTATGGAAATATATCTATAACTGTACATGTAAATTACCATACCAATGGTGAATTTTATTAACGTAAACGCAAGCCATAGTTTGAGATACAACACACTAACGCTGTCACTGGCCGAGTTGGCTGGTGACATTTGATAACTCAAACATTAGTAGTTTTCATTGCAATGTGTCTTTTTTTCTGTAACTTCAAAAAAGCTACTTTTTAAAGGTAATATACCAGCATTTTTACGATTTTCTGGATTCTATTGTCACAAAATGGTGTATATGTCTTTCAGGCTTAGTTGACAAGTGATTGCCATGTTTGTAATAGAACCAGGATTAATTAGAACTGGTTATAATGAGTACAAAGTTGCTTGGAAGCTTGGAAGAGTGCGGCACCGAATTTTCAGATACTGTCGCTGACTACAACCAATTCCAAAAAACTTGAATTGATATATAAAAATATTTCGTGAAGCAGAAAGTGTTATCAGAAAGAGTAAGAGTAATGGGCTAACACCTAAATATGCTGCAAAAATCCCCAATGCAGATAGAAAAATATTGGAAAATGCTCCTTTTCCGGCGTCTCTTTTTATCTTTCTTTCTCTGAACAGCATTTCCTGTCCACCCTTGAACAAATGCCTCCTCCATGCTTTTCCAATCCTCTCTGTTTGGGGCTTTCTTCATCCAATCTTTTTCCGCATTTTTTCGTATGCCATCACACCATCTTGACATAGGTCGTCCAACGTTTCGTTTTCCCATATAACGTCTCCATTTTGTTGTTTTTCTGGTCCATCATTCGTTAGGCATTCGAACAACATATCCAGCCCATCTCCACTTCATGCTTGCCATTATTTCGATTACATTTTTCATTATTAATTTTCTGCTATATCCGTTGCATTGTTTTCCTGTCACGTAACGTGATGCCCAATGTGGCTCTCTCCGTATGCGTTTGCGTAACCTTAAATTTGTGTAAGGGAAAGCCCCTGTTTCGACTCAATACAGAAAGCTGGTATGACTTATTGTTCTAGATTCTAGAATATGAAAGTCCAAGTTCTAGAATCTAGAACATGGACTTTCATTGCTATGCTCTTTTTATAAATTCTCTCAATGTGTTTTATTATAATACGATGTTTATATGTGAGGTTATGTTGTAGGTGTCAATAAGCTACGACATATGTTAACAAAATTTCGCATGAACTCGACTTATTAGATTTTCTTTGAATGCCCTTTATGACCCTCGTTGTTAATTGCATGTTTCGTTCTGAGTTAATTTCTAAACATTGAACTCTATACAGAGTTCAATGTTTCTAAATAATTAAAGATATCAAATGCCAAAGTTGTATGTTCCAAAAATATAGTACTTTACGATTTCCATGAAACATTTGCTGTTTCGTGAGTGTCTGACTGTGAGTACACGAAATCGGTATCTCTCACGAAATTCAACTGGATTTTCTAAATACAAGGATGACCTTTGCAAAGCGCGAAGAACAATGCTATTATTGTTCGCTTTCACGTCCTGCTATTATACAGACATCTTGAAGCAACACTTGGAAAAATACTAAGGATTTCCTTATTTTGAACATGACCTCGGTGTGAAAATGTAAAAAACAGTAAAATAAAAGGTTCATACTGACTACTTTTTACAATTATAGAAAAACGTGTATTCGGGTAACAGTATTTGTTGAAAATCCAATGGAATACACGTTTTAATAAAATAGTAATCACTGAGGCATTTAAATGTTACATGTAAATATAAGTAACATTACTATAGAGCTACTAAAAAATGAAAAGTTCCAAAGAAAAGCTACTTCCTAAATGAACGATGTGATGCTGAAATATTCTGGATTACAATATAACAATGCATCCACATAAATACATTGAGTAAAGGTCAGAGGTATTTAATAACATCTCATACGATAGCAGAACAGGTGCAATCAAACGTTATCAACGAGTATTTCAAGTTAAATGTTAAAGGTTAAAAGCAAAGTGTACCTGGGGGCTACGCTCTCCGTTTACTATACAAACTTATAGTTCAGCTGTGAAGTAATGCAAGGTATGTATTTAACAAACTATTATTTCGTTGACGTTTCGTTGTTGTAATGAATCACCCTGTATGCGTTTGTATTTTGCCATTCCTCTAGCTGTAGACCGCTATATTGTTTCAATATTCTGATTTTTAACTTCTTTTTATAGAACAGTATGTGTTTTTATGTGTGCAATTTTCTGACTACGTTTGGAAAAAATTTAAAGAAGCGAAAATAGTATACAATTAGAATCTAAATAATGAATACTCCTATCAGAAATGTTTACTGGGAATTTCTAGTAGTAGATTTACCTTCAATATCCCATACCATATTTTATCACCATATAATGTGCAAATACTAATAACATCAAGGTAAATTAATGTAAAGGGCGGCAATGGAAAATGAAAGTATGTCTTAAATAACCATTCCAATATGTCACCTGCCATCGTGTTCCTCGTCATTATAGGTTAAAAATACAACTCTATCACAAATATTTCGTGTTCTTGTAAGAAAATTCCTACAATAAATAACAACAAATAGCTCGAACGACTAAAACGGAATTTCATGCTACCGACAGATATTTAATTCTGCCGACAGGTAATAAATTATAACAATCAAGTTAAGGTAAAGCTTTCGGTTTCCATGGTCTCTCTTATCTCAAACTCTCTTGGGCATACTGGGTAATATTAATGCCGATTATAAACGCTCACCCGTTCTCTCTTTTCTTCAATTGCAGTAGCACTATGGAATATAAAATAGAATCTGCAGATTCTACAAAAGTAAAAGATGAACATGAACTCGATTTTACTTAGCATCACTAAAAGGTTCTGTATTATCGCCGTGGAGAGTGCTTAACAAATTTACGAGGAGTGAGCACCCATAATGGATTAGCAATAAAATCTCCGTTAATAATTCACCTCCATTCGGAAAGTTTAGGTTGCTTTGGCGATTACAAACGGAATGGGCCGCTGCTGTTGCTGCCGTTGCAACCTGTTACACGTTGGATCAATACCAAAAGCAGAGTGTTTACATGGAGATAGCAGTGTTGGTTTAGCGATGTCTGCCTCTATCAAGGTCTGCACCATCTACTGTAACGCATTCAGAATATCAAAACAAACTTGAAATGGCGTTGAAAAACTTGCTGCCAGATCTAACGCACAATGATGAAAGTGAGAATCTGACGTAGGGAAAGTATAGTGAAGTAATTACGTACAGGGTTTTAAGAATGGATCCAACGAGAAGGTTGGAGTTACATAATTAATAAAACGCAAAAATAATAATAAAAAAATTAATTCTTCTAAAATTTACACTGTTGTCCATGGCGTGGTAATGATGGAACAGAATTAGACAGGGCCGCCTCCCAAAATGAAGATGAAAAATTGTATGGAGGCCAGAATTACAACAAGCAGATGGCATCCTTTCATTCCGATTACAGTTGGAGGGTGGAGGAAGCCTTTCACGTATGAAATATACCTACTTTCAATCAATCCTAAGAGAAGAACTGTTCTTAGAAAATCTCAAAAAAGTGGAAATGTATTGCAGTTGCATGCAGAAATTCATCTACCCAGATACTATCCATATGGTAATCTAAATTTTATGTAAAGGGCGTTTGTGATCTTCGATAAATGGAAAATTTTGAAAACATAGCGTAATTAATAAGCATTAACTATATTGTATATGTCCTCCAAACCAAGCTAACAAATCTATCAATGGATAAATTTTTCAGTATTAAATTATTCTCTCACAAACAAACTGTATTCTTTATAAACCCACAACGTAATATATCCTCTACTCCATTGATAATGCAGTTATTAAATACACATTTTATATAGTATATTAAGTGGATGAGATTTCATTTTAGAATAACACCCAATTATACATATATCATATGTTTTTATAAATTTCACATCAAAGTACGCGCTGACAGGTTTATTGTGAGCGTACCACACATCAGCTGTTTCTACCTAAGCTCACTATTTGCGTTTGTGCCGTTTGTGGTTGCTTACTTGGATTTCTTGCCTTTCTGTGAATTTTCAGTTTGAAAAATCAGTCTTTCTCAAGACTAAATTGTGTATTCCGTTAGTGAAATACGTAAGTATAGCACAGTTTGTTTTAAAAATTTTAACTACAACAGAATCTTTCTTCACTATCTGTTATCTCTACCTGTTGGTTGTTCGTGTTTGGTAACCTAACCTCTTCAAATAAAACGGTTTTTGCAGTATGGCAGTATAGTCCATTCAGGCTCGATCGCCCAGATCCTTTAACAAAAGAATTAACAGTTTACAAGGGTTTACGTAGATTAGTCGCTACACACAATGGAACCGATTGCGGTTACGTCCTAAATATTCTTAAATCCTAAATATACAGGGTTTAACAATTAGTATTACAGGTAGAAGCTCATA
>JABXWE010023189.1:0-13663 GCA_014611495.1 Limonius californicus
AATTGTTAAAACCCGTTAAAAACAATAGAGAACTTGATGCTTGGGAAAGTAGGTTTATTTTCAAATTTAATAATAATATATTAAATCGAGACAACGGAATGGTTCCCAACTCTGCACTGCTTAAATTTAACAAACAAGCGAAGAGGGGGAACTCCGGACTATAAATTCCAACGCGCCCGCGGCCAGTTTGTGATTCTTGCCCGCTAGCTCGAGGAAAGCATTCCTCGCAAGAGTACCCGTTTGAATCTACTGATGATGACTGCTTAGCAGTCGAAATGTACATTTAGAGTACAAAATTATTTTGTGAGAAATAAAGGGCTTTTTGTCTTCATTGTAATAACTTTTCTCACATTTTGCTCTATTTTAATTTGTTTAATTTTAACAAAGTATTCAAGATTTTTATAACGAAATCTTCGAATGACCAACTGCTGGAGGTGAAAACGACCCAGATGTTGACTCATAATTTTTTATGTGTTAATAATGAATGATCTAATTATTTTTTTATATATAATAATCAGAGTACCAAATAAATTGTTATTTCGGTGCACCTTGTAATATTCATTGTCATAAAAAAATATCACAGAGTCAAATGCTACACATAAACCAGCACCTTCAAAAAATAAATAAATAAATAAGTGACGACTCTTCAATCTGCTTGTTTTTAAGTATAATTTAAAAACAAAAAACAGTAAGTTCCTGATTATCTGAGTTCTAAACTTTTACATTGCTGATACAGCTAACAAAAATTTAGTGCTGCAACCCGCCATCCACAATTTCCACACCCGGCCTTCTCCGGTATTTCTGTCGTTCAAATTTAACGTTAAACTGGGGGCCTTCTGTGCACTTAGGTTCCAGCTGAAGAGAAACACGTGACAGAGAAGTGGTAGATGTCCAGTAGCGGGATGTAAAGACTGTTAATGACCCATAAAAATAGGTCCATTGCAAATTTATAGGTGGTATAGGTATCTTGATATATTAAATTAGATTTAGCAACAACTTAAATTATACAGATCGTGTAAAAACTACGTTTGGATATTTTACCCACTTACAGATCTCATCAATACAAATAAAACAGTCGTAGTAAACATGGGTTCGAAAATCAATGGTTTTCAAGATACAGCCAAATTATGTGCGCCGAGTAGAGGAGTGCAGAATCGTATTTATCACGTCTGCTATGGAAGTGGATAAAACAACATTTTTGTGAGTTTTTGTAAGTGTCAATATTGTTGTTGTTGGAATTACGTATACCAACGCGGAAATGGCATATAAGCATTTCATGTATGGTAAAGCCAATGGCAGTTTCTCATGAGGCACGTCGCTTGCATGCCGAAACATTTCCGAACCGGGCACTAACATGTGACACGTTTTTTAGAAATTTGCATATACGTTTATTCGAAGTTGGCGCATTTAAATCAAGAAACGGTGGTAGTGGTTGTCCTAGATCAGTTTCTACTCCTGAAGAAGAACTTTACATTTTAAAAAGGATTGAAGAAAATCCAGGTACCAGTACTAGAAGACTTTCTGCCGAAACAAATATTAATGCTTCCCAAATTTGGAGAATGTTACGTGAGGAGCAATTGTACCCACACCATATTTAAAGGGTACAGGCTCTTATTCTGCCTGGTTAATATGCTGCTCATCTAGTGTTTTGTCGATGGGCACTGACAAGAGTTGCGGAAAACGCAAACTTTGCTACTGAAGTCTTATTTGCTGGCGAAAATATTTTCACAAGAAATGGCATTTTTAATTTGCACAACAGCCATGTTTGGACAGATGAAATCCCTCATGCTATTATTGAATCGAATCATCAACAACGATTTTCATTTAACGTTTGGCTTGGTGTTTTTGGAGACCATATGATAGGGGCTTTTCTTCTTCCGAATCTTTTGACTGGCCAATTGTATCTTGACTTTTTGCGTAATGCCTTGCCACTATTGTTAGAAGATGTACGTCTCATTCGTAGAATGAATATGTGGTTGATGCCGTGTGGCTCCTGCACCCTCTCGCCCGGAGGGGGTCCAGTTGTGCGGCCACATAGATCTCCTGACCCCAATCCGCACTACTTTTGTATTTGGCGATATTTAAAGTCGTTAGTTTATTCAAACCCCGTGAATAATTTAAACGAATTGCGAGGACGAATAGAACATGCCTGCCCGACTGTTCGTACGAATCTGGGATTCTTTGAAAGAATGCGGCGTTCACTTTTACGGAGATGCGAAGGATGTGTACAAATGGAAGGAGGACATGTAGAACAACTATTTTAATTATTTGTAATTAAAATGTTCTATTTACACCACTATTTGGTATTGAAATAACAAGCAACATTTAATTCTTAAAAAAACTCAATATCTAGAAAACGATTGATTTTCGAACCCACATTTATTACAACTATTTTGTTTGTATTCATGATATCTATAATTGGGTAAAATATCCGAACGTATTTTTTAAACACTCTGTATATAACTTTAAAAAGCAATGCAGACTTGATATGTTTAATATAAAATGTTTCTTTTTTGTTTAGCACGACATATTCGATTTTTTTAGCATAGACTCTGTGGTGTCATTGTAGTTTTTTCCGAAATCATATCTGTCAAATTCGAATAGCCTAAAATTTGTTAATAGTATTCAAATATAGATAATTGCCTAGCCAATTTAATCAAGCAATCTTCCGTTTTTTCAAATATTTCTGCTTAACTACTGAACTGCTGAACGAATTCTTTTAATTTAGGAGTTAATTTTTATTTAGTCATTTGGTATATCATGCAGCGGGTACAAGAACTCTAATCACCATGAAAGAAAAGTCGCTTTCGGATGTTAACTCGTTTTCGACTGCCTGATCATTCTGAGCTCTAAATCATGAATTTTATCTCAAACTGCTGCGAAAGGTTGTTTCTAATCCAAATTCATTTTAAATGAGCTTATTTGGGGTTCTGGTTTTTTAAAAGCTTTACTTAGCTTCAGCTCATCCTATTTTCATTTTGTGCTTTAAAATCTTCCTCACTGTTCCAATACTTAGTCAAGATTGTTGTATTATATAGGCATATATGATCTTCTGTAAATACCTTGTGGTGAATATATAAAAATAGGTACTAAACCTAGTCATAAATAGCAAAAAATGTTTTAATTGAAAAATTATTAATTAATCCAGTGAATTAACACATCGTGATCGTAAATAATTACCACAAATTAATGACACCTAAGAAATATTTTTGTCTCTTTTTTCTGCAACTATTAAAAAGCATTTTGTTGTAATGAAACTGCTACCATTTTTAGAATTCTCTCGATTTTAGTTTAACAAATTAGTCAACCTGTTAGAAATGAAAGCATTCTTGGTAAAATTAATTTCGCCATCAAACCATGATTAGTACAATTAATATGGATACAGTACAAAACTGGAATACTGTAGCAAATTTCCAAATGTAGCTTTTGATTATAATCATCTTTCAAGAAACCTGAAGTGAATATAACTGTATGAGACAGGAAGTACTACCAGAAGAGCAAAGAATTACTGATATGTGTTACAAATGTTTGTGGAATTAGAATTGTGTGGTGGCAGCTCACTTGGTAGAGCGCTCACTTTCTGAGTTCAATGTCGATTCTGCCTTGCGTTCAAAACCTAAACAGATTTATAAAAATCTTCCCTACAACCCACCACACACAATTTCTCAATCCGGCTTGGAACCGTGGGATATTAATGCTAAAAACCTTCTCTGGAATTCCTGTCGTTCGGATTCGATTTTAAACTGAAGGTGGGGCGTATTTCTACCTTTGCGCTGAAGATAAACATATGGCAGAGAAAAGGCCAATGTCCAACAGGTGGACGAAAAAGCTGTCAAAGATGATGATGATGATGATGATGATTGCGAATGTTATACGATTCTGATTAGGAAATAATAAAAAATGCTTTATTCCCAGCAGATCTCATAGAAAATTATCTCATTTTATATTCCTGTATTAACAATGTTATAGGTGAGGTAATGGAAATCAATAAGGTATGATATGTATTTTAACCGCCATTTTCAATGTTTGAATAGGAATTACAACATTACACAAAATTTCCGTCAAATCTAACATAATAATGTTGCCAACTATAAAAATCAAAACTAGTTCCAGTGTTCATAATAGTCCATATATTGATGATAATACCCTGCGAATTAAACATAATCTACTTCTATTTATACTTTCAACTGGAGAGACTAGTCCCGTATACACGAGGAAACAGAAAGGTTAGAGCACGAAGGTATTATCCAATTCGATGATACCTACATTACCTGTTTATTAGATTTAAGCTAATCGTGTTTGGCTGTATAAAGGACTATTAATTCTCTTACATAATACTCATCGGCTTAATTAAACCCTTCCGGTGGCCGCTTTCAGAGGTGGTATTGAGAATCTTATAGGTGCTTACTAGTTAAACAAGAACAACCTTATGGTAATGAGCGTAAGTTTATCTTTGATGGTGTGTCACGCAGATTCTACTGTTCTAAAAGGAAACGGCATGAAAATGTTCTTTGAAACTTATGATGTTTTAGGTTTTTCACAAAAAGCACTGGAATATTTAAGTATACGAGCCCGAGTGGAGCGTTTGTTGAATTTAGCGAAACATTAAAAACAACAAAGTTTAACCAAGGCATTTTTGAGCGAAATTGTTTCCTACCTTTTGTTTCCCTCGTTTAGCAGCGCGGCCTAAAGAACGATATTTTGATAACATCATTTTGTACGCAAGAGCAGTCATTAAGGAATGCAGAAAAGACCTCTTGTTTACAATCTTCTATAAATCCCCGTATTTAAATTTCCATTATAATGTTATTTATTCCAGGGGAGACGGCTTCTAAGGGCCAAGATTAGTGTCGGTAACGTTTCGCAATAAATAAGTTAACACTGTGTCTAACGTACAGAATGCCGAACCAATAATTGTCAGCCCATATTCTCCAACCCAAACAAAGCAGTATGTTTCGTTTAGCGTCTTATGATACTTGTCAAAATGTTTTTTTAATTCCTACCTGAAAATACAAAATAATGTATACATCCCGGCAACAACGCTATTTTTGAACAACAAAGAATTCCGTCCATAAAACATTTTGAGTAAATTTTATGCTTTACCGGTTTGTTTATTTTTGGAAAATCTTACGATTGCTTTGCCCCTATCTGGCTCTTCTTTAATTTTAAATTATTTTAGGGTACTTCGTTGATAAACTTTTGCGTGTGCGCCAAAAATTAGAAACCTATGACGCTCCAACACCCCAGTAGCCACATAATACAAATACTTCAGTATCCCAAGCCAATAGTGATACATCCCGCTATAACTCCAGTAGCGAAATAGCTTCTTCTGTCATCCTTTCTCTGCACACGATGTTAATACACCTTATAAAAATATTTTCAGATAATATATCTGTTCAAATCTGAATTTAAAATACGAGTACCTTTCGGAAAAATGATAATAACCAATCATCACTATAGGTATGTAGCTTGGTGAACACACTCTATATAGAGCTGTAAAATTTATAATAGCACTCAGAAACAAGTTTCTTACTTGCTACTACATAAGTACCTACTTTTAACCTGAAAGTCTGCTATAAATTGTCTTGTCAAAAAAATCTATAAGTTTTGTTAGAAAATATCATTAAAAATTTCAACGGCAGCTTGCGTTTACACTTCTGAAAATCCAAAAAAGTTATTTTAGTAATGTCTATCTCTAAGTGTATCTAATCATCCATATCTCCAAAATAGACTAATAATTAACTCTTACATCGATTAATGCCCTTACGCATGAAAACTGTAAACATAAAAATGTTTTAAATAAATGTCGTTTCAAATGTTGTAAAAATTACCTAAACAGAATTCCCAGAAACAATGTAAGATATGTATCCCAAAGTTCTGCAGAATAATTTCTACCTTGCTGCTACAATTTATCTCTGAGGTTCTCTAAGAGTTATTGAAACTATTAACGCTAGAAATTATTTACTCAAAAATTGATTATAACGTCGGCATAAAGGTTCTATATTTAAAACCGTGACCCATTAAAATAGCTCGCACCAAAACAGCCCCATAATAATACCTCCGACAAAACAGCCCGTACCCGAAATTCATTGACAGCCTCATCGTCCCACTGCTGGGCATCGGCCTCTTCTCTACCACGTGTTTCTCCTGAGCACTAAGGTAGAAACACAAGAGACCTACAGTTTAACGTCGAATGTGAACAACAGATATTCCAGAGTAGGTTTTTAACATTAACATCCCACGGTTGCAAGCCGGATTGTGTATGGTGGGTTGCAGATAAGATTTTTATAAATCTGCATTGTACTGCTTAGGTTTCGAACCCAAGCCAGAATCGACGATTTACTCAGAAAGCGAGCGTTCTAACAACTGAGCTACCACCACACCCAAAATCGCTCATGCCGAAATATTCCCGACAAAATAGCTCCGACAAAATAGCTGTTACAAAATGTGGATAAATCCATATTTTTAATTTTATTTTATGCACACTCGGTTTGCTACTAGATCCCGGAACTTAAGTTAAAAAAATTATACTGATCATATATTTTGTTCCATTATTTTAAATTCTTTTAAAATTTTCCTCTATACCTAACCAGTTTTCTGTATAATTAGTGATTACTAAGTAATGTTATTGCTTTGTTGTCAGAGCATTTTGCAAATCTAAATAGCGTTAATGTCTCATAATCTGAACATATAATTTCAATTTTTAGTTTAATATAATATGACCGAAATTTGTTTATATTTTTCTTATGTGTGTATTCTTTTTCGCAATTTACTTTAGGTATTATTTAACAATTTCATTCTATTATTAAGATGTTTGGGCTTCTTTGTCGGGGATATTTTGGCATAGGCTACTTTGGCATAAGTTATTTTGGCATGGGATATGTTGGGCAAGGGTTGCTTTGTCGGGGTAATTTGACTAGACTGTTTTGGAGTAGGCTATTTTATTTAATACATACCAATGATCATGTAAATAGCGTAACCAGCAACAACATCTTTAGGTTGATTACAAGCTCTATGAGACCGATAACCAAATACAAAGCTTCTTATACCTTTACGAAAATACATATATCTCATTGACGTTTTCATTGAAAAGCAACCCATTGAACAACTTCTCAAAAAAAAATGACTATAAATTTAGATATATATGCAGCCGTTTCATAATCCAAGCACATAATATTTCCGTGAGCAACCCTGTTTTCTGCTGTATACGCAGCTCTCCCGATATTAATCATAAATGTGGTTTTTCTGTATTTAGACGGGATACGAACATTTAGGCCCTAAGTGTCCGTTTTGCTGCAGTTTTACGAATATCTTCATCAAAGTTTGCCTCTTTTAGAAAACCCATTAGTTATTATGTAGATTGCCGTTGTACATATTTTAAAGATATAAACAAGAATCTACTAGGTCTGGTACTTAAAGCCATTAGGACCAGGTACTCTTACAAAACATATGCACAAATATCTTCCTTTAAACCATGCTCCTTGCATAGTCCCAATATGCTTCCTGTGTACTGTCGTGATGGACCTTACTATGGTATCTTTGTAACACATCTCTATCTCCATTTTCATGGTATAAGATAAAATCACAAACCCCATTCTGTATTATAGAAAGGAGTGCTGTAGTCTAATTGCTCATTTGCTCCAACACCACTCAACCCAATTTCACACGTATCACCATTTCATTGTGTATACCTGATTCTGTAAAACATTCCTCGATGTCTTCCTGGATTGAAGTAAAGCCTTCAAGATCGCGTATCTATTTCAATAAATACAAGTTTTCTTCTTCTTCTTTTTCTTTCTACTTCTCCCTTTAACTAGTCTGTTTGTCTGATCCACGGAAAGATCCAGTTAGCCATTTACGGACGGAAGTGGAAGTTTGCTTAAACAAAGTAGATCCGGGCGTTATAAAAAGTGTAAAATCGCAACTTTGGAAAGATAAGTAAGATACTTTTCATTACCTGTAAAAAAGTGCTTTAAGAACGTTTTAATTAAAAATGCCTAGATTTATCGGTTTTACTAATCGTGTCGTTTTCAGAGATGCTATCTACATTTATGACCGATTTATAATTGTCTATTACTAATTTCTTTACTTATCCTACCTTCCTTATTCAATAGCACTACAAATCATTTGATAAGTACTTTGTTTACCAATAATATGCACAAAGGAATAACAGAAATTAATTTAATTTACGTCTTCCCTTTTAACGGCACAATAGCAGAAATTATAAAACGTAAGCCTGGACAAGGTTTGCCAGTTTCCGAAAAATAGATCTTGATATACGTTGGGCAAACAATGGTATTTTTTTGATCGAAGATTTTAAAAAGCATTTCGGCGATTAATATAACTTTATCAAGTCCACGATTTGCTTCTGTACTAATTAAATATAATACGGAATATAATAAAACTCATCACTGACAGTCTTTTCGTTTAACTGCTGCGCATCGGCCTCTTTTCTGCCACGTGTTTCTTCTCAACGCTAGGATAGAAACACTGGGGATCTACAGTTTAAAATCGAATCCGAACGACAGAAATTTCAGTGAAAGTTTTTAGCATTAAGATCCCTCGGTTGCAAGCCGGATTGGAATACTTTGTATGGTGGGTTGCAGACAAGAGTTTTATAAATCTGCATAGAAATGCTTAGGTTTCGAACCCGCGATTGATGTTTTACTGAGAAAGAGAGCGCTCTACCAATAGAACTATTGCACAAGAAACTATATAAACTATATATATTGCTGTGGTACCTAGTTGTTATAAATAATCAAATAATTAAATAGCCCCACGTTGGCTAGCCATAAATATATGTAATATCGTAGAAACAATTATTAAACATAAAGAAATTCATAAACTAAACTCCACGTTGGTTGCGCCCATTAATAAAATTTAAAATTAATTATCTATTAAACGAAAAACTTAAATTTTAATTCACATCGGCATATATTCTTATAAGACATCTCGGGGTTCTAATCAAAATATTAATTTTCGTGGCTTCACCTATGATAGTTATTTAATTATAATTATAAATTAACCAAATAAAAAAAAATACATGTGAACTTATCTTTTTATTTCCAATGGTTTTGAAACGCTTTTTACGGCATAGTTCCACTAAACTGCATACGGTTGCATTATTTCGGCCTTGATGCTGGTATATCAAATCTACGGGTCCCTCACTGAATACGTGATAACCCTTAAAGATGCAATTCTTCCAGCTTTCTCGTAAAACGTGCCAATATCCAAGTTAACACTTCAATAACCATTTATAAATCCAGGTAAGTGAATATAACTTAACAATTCTACTTAAGGTCGTCATTTCTGCCGCCTCCAGTAATTTGTTAATTTTTTCAGTTTATGCTCTTATTTCGCCAGTATATGTCAAAACGGGTCCGACAACGCTTTTCTAAATTCGAACTTTAACCTCACGCTTTCGGTATTTGTTATTCCAAATTACATCATTTGAGCAATCAGATATTTTGTCGCTTTATTCGCTTGCAACCTTATTTCTTCTTGCAGAAATGTAGGGATTCTAGCTGAATAAGAAAAATCATTCAAACAGTCATCATTAACTTTATTTAAACTCATACTGGACAAATTTTAAAAATGGTTAATATTTGTTAATTTTGACACGTAAGGAATGTTCTAGCCATACAAACTGGTTACATAGTACTTTCTGTCATTAACCCTTGTACAAAGATAACATAGACCCTGGCTTGAACTTGGTTGTTTCTGCGGGATTCATTCTTTCTCAATTTCAAGAAAAACTTTCCACATGCGTTCCTCTATATTCGCCTTTAAACCATTAGTATTTTTGTAATGAAACATGTTTTTTTTCCCAATTGAACGAGAAGCCTTTTTCTTTCATTTATGCTGTTACGTTTAATGCTGCATGCTGTAGAACTTGGACTTAGAGCAACGGCAAATGTATATTCTTGTGACTGTCTTAAAATTCTACTTTCTGGTAATTTAGACCAATGGGTACCATCTCTGGCAGTGTAAAAGGATTTTAATCAGAGAAGTTCGCTTGGTCAACTTTCTGGGGCATTTACACTTTGATCATCAACTTCGTCTTGAACAGATACGTACTCCTTATATTCTATATCACTTGCTTCATGTTCTTCAACAATCGTGTCTAATTCTGGATCATCATATTCGTGTAGGATTAACATTTCTGCTTCTGAGATTGTTCTGATTTCGAAATCGTAAAACATTCATTTCGAACACTAATTTACACTAACTATGAAGTACATTAGAAAACATTACTGGTTTCTAATGCAAAAATTATGCAGAGCACTCATAGAAACTCATGGGGGAATTACTGAAATGTATCGGGACATCACAGAAACTAGCAAGCGTGTGATACCAAGCGAGATTTAGACACTCCCCAGAGTGTACTATCTCAAATACGTTTGTTCCAAAACATATTTCATGTGAAATAATATGCAGGGATCGTTCATAAAACTAAAAGCTATAATTAACTAAGACCTCAGAGGTACCAAATTGTTTGGCAAAAACATGACCAAAAAACTGATTGTGTATTCAGTTCTTTTCGACGGTCCCTGTATTTATGTAGCAATTAAACACGAACATAAAGAAAATGCTACATATTGTCCTAATCAAATTGGTACATGAGATGTATCCTCACAAGATGATTATGGTATCAACTATTCCACAAAGACACTATCAAATGCTTTCGTTCAACTGCTATTAAACGGATGCGTCTTGTTTTGCAAAGATCTTTGTAAACATTTTGCTTCATGTAAGAGTCAACTTTATTTTGGTTTGACTCTAAATAACTTAATCACAGTAACATGCTCGTGGTGCATTTTTAACTGAGTTATTGTCTCGTGCGGTTTGTATTATTCAATATTCGTGACAGACCGTGGATATGTAAAATTGAAGTTACTATACATGTAAAACCTAAGTAACATGAAGAAGGATTTGTATAATTGCATTATTTAAACTTTGACTTGCAGACTTGGGCTCGTCCAAATTCAAACTACTTACGAGATCACTGTTAATATCGCGGGGAAAAGTCGGTATTCCTTCCTATAAGACCGTAAAAATATCGAGCTTCTATAACGTATCAAATTACATCGTGTTCTGCAGGAATTTCAGTTTGAGAGAGATTTTCTGAAATATAGGAATGCTTTAGCGTGGAATAGCGTGGATGACGTAAAATAAACAAACCAGAGAGACGTTATGAAACTAAGCTGTTGTTTGGTTACTAATAATTAGTGTAGCCGCTGAATGTTTATTTTTTAATAACATGCAGTATCAAAAGTTACAAGTGGCCAATCATAAATCATGGAAGTTTGAAACAGCAATTTTCAGTTTGTAGAGGCATCCCATGTGTAAAGTTATGCAGGCTATCTTTGCAAAGCTTCTATATCGAGGTTAGGAAGCTCAGGCGAATGGAGATTTATAGCTAGCTTTACCTTTACGGGAGTTTATTTTATAACTTAATTATTTTACCCGACTCATTCATTTAAAGAGAGTGAGAGCCTCATAAAGTTTTATTTGGTTCTGTTATTTTATAACTTAATTATTTCACCCTCACTCGTTTCTTTAAAAAGATTCGAAAACTCGTAAAGTTTTATTTGATTTTGTAATGGAGTGTTCCGCGTCTCAGTTCTGAGATGGGGTTACCTGCAAGTATTGCAAAGGTTTTCGTACTGCTTGATTGTTATTTGTTATGGTGAAGCTAATAATACGTGCAATGCCGACGTTCGTTTAACCCAAATCAACAAATTCGGTTCTGTTACGTAAAAAGCAAGGGAGTGTTTTCGCTACTTTCCATTTTCTTTGAATTCCCTTTCAATCTAAGTGGAGTATTAGCTTAAAGTATTGACTATAAAAGAAGCTTTTGAAAGCTTTATTAGGATAAAACGCCAGTTTAGGCACTTTACTAAAATATTTTCTCTCCTCTCAACCCCAATTGCGTATCCATCTATTTCTGAATATTTATTTTTTCAAATTTCAATCACCTACGATATACGTCCCAAGGGAGACACAATTTGAACTCTATTCCACATTTACAAATACATTGGCGCACACTAGATGGCGAAGGAAAGAGAAGAGATAAAACATCTTTATATGAGTAAAAACTCTTAACAAATTGAAAATAAAAACATTTCGTTGATATATCCCACGGGCAGCGCAATATATGTAAAAAAATCTGTTCAATTTCTAAATGTGTATTGAGAATAACGCCACTTCCAGAAGAAGGTTCATTGCTAGTTAACTAACTCGCAGTTAAACATTGCTCAATTTTCTATTTCTATTCGGTATAAGAAGTTTGGAAGCCTAAACGTTTTGAAAGTACCTGATCATTGTAGATAACAAACAATTTATTTATAAAGATTCCTGCTAGTTTCATTCTCTACTCTCCAAGAAAATGTTGGAATTGGAAGCTTCCATTACTTTTGTATGTAGTGTTTGTACGGTATAAAGAAAATTAAACAATGTTTTGTGAATTATTTAAAAAGAAAACAATATAATATTTCTATACATTTTACACAAGCATTGACTACGATTCTCTGCTATTATCTTTAATTATCTTAGGTTATTATTCTTGCCGAAACCAGTTTCTTCATTCTTTCTATCCATGTATCCTTCGGCGTGATTTTATATCTTCTTATGTCGGGCCTTGCTTCCACTTCTCTTTTAGAGTCTTTTCTACTTGCAATCTTCATGACATTCCAAACCAGGTGATTACCCTTCTCTCCCTTTCTACTAACGGTGCCATTTCTAATTCTTATCTAATGCCTATATTTCTAATTCTGCCACATTTTGTAATCGCTTTTTCTTAGATATTCCATTTCTTGTCAATTTTTTTGGCTCCTTTCACTTTCTCTTTCTCTTGCATGATCCAGCTCTCTGACCATATATTAAATATAGAATACAAAAATACTCCAAACACTCTCAAAGTTTGTGGCTTTGCTTCTTAAAACTCTGCTTTCAAATACGCTTAATCTTTCTTCGTTTTTCTGCGTTCTCGTCTAAGCTTCCCTTCCATATGTGACTATCGGCCTTATCAAAGCTTTATATATACCCGCCCTCCCCAGTTTCAATTATTATTTGATTAACAATTGAAATAAATATATATAATAATATAATAGAGACTTAACGAGGCTGTTTGTTTCATACCTCTATCCACTTCAAAGATCTCTGATTCTTTTCCACTTATTTTTAATTAGCCCATAGTACTCATTTGCGAAATTTTATGGTGGTAGTTTATTTGATACTTCTAGTTGTACCACTACTTACTATACAATTTTTCATGGTACCTTGTCAAATTGCAAATTCGATATCCACAAAAGTTAAATAAAGATCTTATGCTTTAATCTTTTTTATGTTGCTGTTTGCTGTATAAAAATGTAGTTGCGCCTGGCTTCAGAGTATAATCGTTGCTTGTTCTTTTGCCAGATTTTCTTTCATTCCCCAAGCAATCCTTTCTCTATTATTCTAATGTATATTTTAATTTATTTTAAATAAAGTGCTGTGTTATTTACCCTGTATAATATTGTTATTATAAACTATACTTAAACTATATTAATCTTATGAGAAAACCCAAATACAATGTAATTTTTTTGGCTTCGTAATACCTTATGTATGTATAAAAGGATACTATTTTGATGATTGGAAGATGGTTTTTAGCTGAATTTTTTTA
>JABXWE010023190.1:0-10519 GCA_014611495.1 Limonius californicus
TTTTTTGCATTAGAGAAAAAAACTATTTAGATAAACTAATTGATGTTGTTTGTATGCATAGTAATAAATAAACAAGTACTGTTTAGTACGTCTTTTGTTCTCCAAGTGTCAAATTCTAATTGACGGAATTTAAAGTCTTGCCGATTACCGCTCTGAAGTTTATGAAATGCACTACGGTGACTTGTGAAGCGAAAAGAGATAGCACGTACAGTGTTCAGTGGTTCCAAAACAGGTGTTTTCTAATGTTACTTTTCAGATGAAGAAAAAGTTTTTATGTAATAACACCTTAATAACGCTGGAATGACACATTAATACGCAATTATCATAATGCACGCAGTTAATACATTAGTTTCTAAGAAAGGTAAGTGATTAACCCTCATTTCAGTAAAATTTTCAAGTGCTGTTTCTCTTGGATGATTAGAAGAGAGAGTGCTAATATTATGAACTTTTGGCGACAGTTTTTTTCGATTTTTTGTGAAAATCTATTAGTCTACAATAGCAAAAAACTAGGTCACTTGTCTCTGCAATCGAAACAGTTAGTGCTTAATATAATAAATTATTTTAAAGAAGAACGAAGGAACGGTGGGCCTTTGATTCTTGTTGCAAATATAAGCCTAAGTACTGTGCAGCGGATATGTATGGACGACAAAGAAAATATACTTAGCGCACCAAAAAAGAGTAAACCAAAAGCTGCCGATGTTGATGAAAATATAAAAATTGATGTTCGGGATGTCATTTACAACTTTTATGCCAGTAGCACGCCTTTTACACTGAAAACTGCAAGACACTATGAAAGATCTCGGGTTTGATATACTACTAAGAGCTCTTTCCCGGCTTTTAAGAAACTGCGGTTTTACATATAAAAAGGACTGCAATCGATGGTTTCTTTGTAAAAAAAACATGTGTTGTGAATCAAAGAATTCAATTCTTGAAGTCGTATGTAAACAATGCCAATAAAAACTCATTAAAAGTAGTTTTTCTGGATGAAACGTGGATTTATTCAAGAGGAAGTGTTAGAAAATCTTGGCAGGACGATTCCAAGAAAAGCGTGAAGTACAAATGGGGGTCTGAAGGAAAGCGTTTTATTGTCTTACAAGCTGGTTCATCTGATGGCTTTATTAAAAGTGCAAGTTTAATTTTTTCTTCCAAATCAAAAAGTGCTGATTACCACGACAGTATGAACAACATATTTCGAAAAATGGGTGCAAGAGATGCTGATACCGAATTTTGAGGAGCCTTGTTTGATTGTAATGGACAATGCTTCATATCATTCGAGAGAAGTCGAAAAACGGCCTACTACGCAGTGGAAAAAGGACGATATCTTAACGTAGTTGAAGAAACATAACATCCCTTATCCGGCAGATGCATTAAGGCCACAATTACAAAGACGAGGAATATGAAGACGACAGCGATTCAACTGTTTTATTAAAATCAAGTGGTCCATGTTAATTAAAGGCAATAATATTTGTCTATTTCAGTCATTTTTAATTGTGTGCAAAATATGAAACTAATTGAAATTTAATCTTTTAGTCGATGTTATTTAGTTGATAAAAAAATGATATTTAGTTTGTGCGTGAGTCACTCCGGTTTGTGTTTAACCTTTTTTAAACTTTGTACCTGATTCACCTTTGTGTTCAAATTATTTCAAATGCATAATCAACACTGCGGTTTTAGTTACTAATATATCAGTAGAAATATAATTATTTTAATATTTGAATAACTCTTATTTAAATTCAAATATTTAAAAATTGCCAATTGTGTAATTAGTTTCTCAACAACAGGTAAAAACAATAATTTAAAATCGTTTATTTACAATTTAATTAACAATAATATCAATCAATACCTAATCTATAAGGTACGTATTGTATTTCAATTCCACTAAAATGAAATTAACATTCGTTAGCTTCCTGTGGCAGTTTTATTCAAAAATTTGAGGCACAATTGAAGAAAGTCGTTTGGTTTATCACTGTGAATCCAATGGCCAGCACCTTCTATTTCCTCAAACTGTGCCTTGGGAAACAAGTTCAATATCTGTGGATGATCTGATTTTCTACAAATAATCATATTGGTTACTATTTTACACAAAGTGTAGCCAAATACCCTTACTGTAAATAATCCGACATTGCTCCTGCTACAAACTGTACCGGCCCATCAAATTTAGAATCACTTGCATCCGGAAAACGAGCTAGGTGTTCAGAGAAGTTTGTTAAAAGGGCTGGGATGTTGATACGCCACGTATAACTGCAACAACAAGCTCTTCAGCTCCGTTTGTCAACTGTCAAAATTAATTCATACCTTCCATCGGGTTTCTGCACCAAATTTGTGAGAAGAAATGCCCGCATCGCTTTATCAGTGATATTGTTTGATAGTTGCAAATCACATATTAATCGAGCAGCCGAAATAGGTACATCCCGTGGTAAAGCTATTTCCTGCACTGCGGTAAATATAGATGGCATTGCATTCAAATTAGGGCTATTACCAACCGGTGATACATCAGCTACTATTAATTTATCTACCATTTCTGGCTAAAATAAGTTAATTACTTCAAAAATATTTAAATTAGTACATTACAGAACTTACATATCGCAGTGAAAAATACATCATGGCCCTTCCACCCATGGAATGCCCCAATAGAGCTGCCTTTTTGATATTTAACTGTAGCAGCAGCGACCGAATATCTTCCGCCAAATGCTGGTAAGTGTGATCGTTGCAATGTGGGCTGTCACCGTGGTTTCTTGCATCAACAGCCACTACCCTTCGTTGTGGATTCGTTTTCTGATGAAACACTTTGCATAAACTATTCCAATTGCGTTTGGACCCAAAAAGCCCGTGCATTACGACCAATGGAGGCGCAGCTTCCCTTGTCATTGCCTGGGTGTTTTCATAGGTTGCATAGGACATGTTTATTGTGTCCAGATCGGACACCTTCTGGTTGACTTTTGTGCAAAATGTTGCATTGCAGGTGGTTTTAATTAAACAAAGTGGCGGTTTTGCCGAGAAAACCTTTAAAAAACCCATTTCTATACTTAGAATGCTGTTACCGCACTACCATTATTTTGTAGGTTAGAATTTTATCAGCTGTTTGTGACGTTTCTGGTTGAATAAGTAATGTACAGGGTGCTTCGTTCCATATGAAATTATTTTTACACAACCGGAATTTAATTTTTTTTTTAATGGAAGCTTCTGAATGATCTTTAAAACATTACAATAATAAGTAGGCAAAAAAAAGAAATACATTTTTACCAGAAATAACCAACGTAAAAAGATTAAGAAATATATAAATGCACAGACAGAAGTACAAATTTAGTACGAAAGAGCAATCCAACACATTATGAAAAAGATGACGTAGAGATTTTGTTAAATAGGAAAACATGTTTGGCACCTAAAGGACTGCTATCATCCACAATTACATTTTGGAAATTTGTTTTGTCTTCAGTACAGGGAAAGGAAAAAGAGAGACAGGAGAGAGAGAGAGAGAGAGAGAGAGAGAGATCGGCGATGTCTGAAATAGCTGGTTACATTTTATTAAATTTAAAAATTTAGAAGATTATTAAAAATTATGTACAAGGAAAAAAATACAGCTGAAAGCGGAAGTTAAACATGTCTTTGGTAGCAAAAATTATTATAACAACTGGGGTATATTTTGATAACTTTTAAATAATTGTAGGAAATGTTATAAACTGTATGGCTTAAGGAAAGACACATGTTATATTTTACACATTCAACTTTTGTCCAACATTTTGTTGATTACATTCTACATGCTGATGCAGATCAAATGTTCAAGAAAATTAACAGTCGAGTTCTACTAATATGTCAGAAAAAAATGCGTAATCATTTGACATGGAACTGTCATTTTTGAGTTTGAGTGTATTTGACTGAATTACATAAAAATAAATAAATTGCTTGTGGGAAATAATTGCAAGAAGGGGAGGGGGAGCGAAAACTGTTCCGCACTGGGCTGCCACTTTAACCCTGTTTTAAGTAGTTAGTTTCGTGGCGCATTAACCCAGGAGGACCGACGGTTTTATAGGTACTCTCCGAGGTACCAAGATAGCAGTGTGTTAGCTTAGATTTTCGATCATCCATCCAAGTTGTGACCGCACGGATAGTTGCTTAATTTACTCACATATTACGAAATGTCAAAATTCAAAATTTGTATAATTCAATTTATTGGGATTCTAGAAACAAATCATCAGTATAACCATGGTAAGGTTACTGATTCAAATAATAGATGTAAATAAATTAAATAAACGCAAAAATGCATCTTTTAACTGCAAGGTTGAACATACAAAAGCATTAATTGTTATTTTAAATTTAAATTTCCAGATTATCATTAGACAATGTTATCATTCAGGTATTTTTATTACTTTTGCGAAGAACGGTCCGGACATATACAACTACACAGGTAAAACATTGTTTATAGTAATCATGACTTCGGTTTATGATATCAATTTTTCTTAGGATTATTTTCGTCCACGAGTTATAACCTTGTCTGCATGCTTTTTTTTGTTAGTATTTTCATGCTCGAGTTGTAGCGAATCTCTGCCTCGCTCTCTCTACTAAGTTAACAGCTTGCAGGCTGGTTGGCAGCAGCGAACTCAGTTCTATTATAACCATTTGCAATGACTGACGTAAAGGAAACGTGATCTTAGCTTAAAAGGAAAAAATACATTTTAGAAGAAAGTAGGCCAGCGGATTGTAGCAGCACAATAAACATTTTGCAGCCAGTTTGATGTAAAATTAAAAAAAAAACGTATTGAAATAGAAGACGCTACAAAGAAAAATTGCACTTTAAACACTAAGAAAGAACATTTTGTTGTAACGGAAGGATGGTGTCACCGTTTATTATTATCAATCGGTTATTGTTATCAAACCCCGAGTGCCGATGTCATCACATTAAGCGGCGTGCGCTCTACATAATAACATATTTTTTATGGAAAAATTGCTTATAATGCTACTAATCCTTATCCAATTGAGAAAGGTGAAAAATTGTTTTTTAGAAATACATTAAAAAATTATGAAGAGTGAAAATCGAAATCTACAGAAAGCATTTACATCTAACCCTTCTTCGTTGTTTAAAAAGTTATCTTCGCCTTCCCCCAAAAAACTTTTAACCGCCTTTCCTCAGTAATTGAGTAAAGCCAAATCAGATTTAACAAAACTATTATATCACGAGTAAGATAGGGGTGGCTCAGTGGTAAGAGAGCCAAGCTTTGGAAATAATAGTCCAAATGCTTCCCGGTGTGAATCACTCCAGGTCGGAAATGTTTCTAACTCCCTGGGAGATCGGTACTGGGCCTCGGTCTCCGTTCGTCATTGGGGATCAAATTAAAGGGAAACCTCGTGTTACGATCGCACTAGAGGAGTAACAAGATCAATTACACAAAAAAATAAATACACCACACACCAGGCAGGTTAAGCACGGTTACACACCAACACGGTATCCAGAGTCGGCCCCTGTTGTGCATAGCAGAAACTAGCTTAGCTTTGCTTCACACCAAAGCAATGGCCCTAGGAGGCTTGTTATATCACGAATGCAGTGAAGTACAAGAAAATACTGGACTTATTTCATTGACATGCGACTGTATTTATGATAATTACATAACCTATAATTACCTTGTGCTCTCAAAGTTTATTATGTATCTTTGTCGAGTTTCTGGTTTTTGTATCTCCTATTATTATTTGTATTGATAGTACTTATGGAGTTTTGTTTTTTTATATAAACGGTTACTCATAGCGATAAGGGCTTGAAGCCCTCCCCCGCATTGTAGCGGCTGTGAAGGCTTTGCTACCCAGCTGCAATAATGATGATATTGTGTGAATGAAAGAATGCCATTTTGTTATAATTTGGGATTTGAAAATTATATACAGGGTGTCAATGTGAAAAAAAAAATAGAAGAGGTATTGAAGATTTCTAGAAGTCGCTTTTACAACATGGATAGAGAATCATCATTACTCATATATAGTGAAGTCTGCTCTCAAATTCTCTCCGAACCTTTTTGGGAGGTTTGTCTCAGGATCGTTCGGTACTCCTGAACTATTCCGTGTTGGAGTTATGCAGTGGATTGAGACTGAGATTTGTAGAAAGGTAAAACACTGTTTACTACCATTGAATAGAATTTTCTAAAAACGTTTCAATGAAATTACCATTTGAATTATTTTTTTGTTGAGATGCCTAGAGCCTAAGAGTTGAATCGGGAAGGATACCTTATGAGTCATGATTATAATTTCTCCATGTTGTACAAACCCTTTCTAGAAATTTTCCATACTTTTACTTCTGGAAATGCAACACGTACGTTTTCAAACTGACACACTGTATACAGTATTACAAATCTTTTTAAACTCCTATTTGCACGATCTGTCCGTTTTGCGGACTATAAGTACATCTTATGCGGTATTTAATCTAAAACCTTACATCTAGAAAATACATGGCATGGAGAGTAATGCTCCAGTGAGCATCCTCTACATTTTTAAATAAATCTGGAAAATTAAGTAGGAGTGTCAAATTCAATTCCTGCCATCTTGCCATATTGTGATTGCATTACATGGGCTGTTGGGTGGAGTTAACTCCACGACATAATTGAATTCTACAATGTTTCCCCAAATCTAGTGAGTCAGAAGCAACTGTCATATTGTCAATAGACAAAAATTGCTTACAAAATAAGAGATTTCTTGCAAAACATATTCGATAGCAAAAATTAATAATGAATCGTGCTGCCAAATTCCTTTGCACTAACCTTCTAGGGCAAGGTAAACATTAAGTTATTAAATCTAGTAATGGGGGTTCTTAATTTTGTACAGAGTCGTACATTTTAAAACTTCCTAAATTACAGGTTGTATAATTTTGTACGAAATGAACTACCTGCAACTTGCAAGGATGTTGCCTTTAATCTGAAACCGTAATATTTTAAAATCATTATAATTTTTTATTTCTTTGGCAGTACCAAGGCGAACTAAAACCTATACCGGAACGATTAAAGGAACCATGAATGACCTGCCACAGCCCTGTGGTAATTGGAAGACCAATTACGATGCTAAACAAAGAAAGTACAATGCCCAACTGTTGATCGGCATAGGATTTATGACTGTGACAATAATAGTTGGGAAAAGTGCTGGATTACTCTATCTAAACGCAACTGTACCAGACCAGCCTGCTGAGAAGAATGATTACAGCCGATAAATCAAAAAAGTTTGGCATGATGGTTGATTGATGTAATGAGTTATTGAATAAATTTGGTAAAAGAGAATAAAATCAGTTTTTTTTTTTCTGAAACTCGTGCTTGATCATCATGTATAGTACTTATTAGGGTATATTGGATGGATGAGAGATTTCATATGATTGAGGGTGGGGACAGAATGCAATACTATTTAAAGTTTTAATGGTATCCAAAGATAAATCATTTGTGGAAGAGCAACAAGGAAACTATCAACACGCAGTAAAATTTGTGATGAAGTACCTACTGGGTGTTCAAAAATAAAGTCGTTAAGAGTTGGTTTACTGAAAATATTTCGAGATGTACTGCATTAGGTTTTCTTCTGAATTGCCATGTGTTGATATTTTAAAGTCGTTATCTGTTTGTATAACGGATAATGGATAACGAGATAGATACTTCTATTCGCCGATTATCGCAACAAATAAACCTCTCTGTTGGAATATTTCATAAGATGTTACGCAAAAATGTGCACTTATATCCACATCCAGTGATAACAGTTCATGAATAGTTACCGTGCGAACGAGAAGTATCCCAAAATATTTTTCAGTTTTGATCTTGGTTTCATATCGTCATTCATCATCAACAGTCTTTTCGTCCCACTGCTGAGCAGCGACTTCCTCTCTGCCATATGCGTGGGGACCTACAAAGTAACGTTGAATACGAACGAGAGAAATTCCAAAAATTACTGTAGGTATTAAGAAATTGGGAAACTGTTTTGTCCAGAAAGCGAGCGCTCTATCAACTGATCAACCCCAGTACTTGTGTTAATTAACAGAAGTTTAAGATGTTTTCTACCGATTATCTAAGGCCTCTAAAATGCTGCGGTAAAATACAGAATTTTTGAAATGTTTATGCATGTTTTGGTTAACATTTTCAGTTTATATCTGTGTATCATGTACCGTATGTGTTTTCACCATAGATATGCATAGTGTGAAACTGAGAACATACTGATGAAGCTGAGAAATATCAAAAATCCAGAGGTTGACGAAATCCCGGCCATATTACTAAAAGTATGGAAGGGAGAAATTGACAGAACGGGTACGCAAACTAATAAAATATGTTTGGAAAATAGGTAAAACCCCCAAATAATGGACGGAAAGTATAATAATCGCAATCTATCTTCCCCTTCTTTGCCTTTTTCCACCTTAGGAGTCCGTCCTCTGTTTGTATAGCCTTCGATTGTCTCAGTCTCCTGTTTGTAATTTTCTATCATCCACTGCCTTATTTATATATGTTTTCCATGCAATTTTTAAACTTTATCTTCTTCTGTTATCTGCTGGTGATTTCTCCAGTGTCCTTTGTGGCCATATTTTCTCGTCTACGCGACTTACATGTCCAAACCACTTTAGTGATCTATTCTCTAGAGATATAGTGATTGAGCATATTATTCCCATTCTTATTTATTATGAAGCTTTCACAGGCCTTTAGAGGCCCATCGCTTTTGGTGAGAGACAGGGCTAAGTTAGTTTGTGCAATGAACAACAGGGCCCGATTCTGCGGGTTATCGTGTTAGTGCGTAACCATGCTTAACCTGCTGGTGTGTGGTGTATATTTTTGTATATATGACCTTATTACTCCTGTAGTGCAATCGTAACACGAGAAGTGCCATTAATTTGATCCTCAATGTATTCTTCTTCATACAATTTCGTTGCGAACTCTGTCTTCTCGTGTAAGTTGTAGGCAGCGCTTCTCCTCATGAAATCAAGTTCTACTATGCGACAGTTTGTTGCTCACTTACACGGATATTGGTCATGTCTCTGCCCCATACAGCTGTATAAATATTCTCTATTCTACGAAGGATTTTTTTCTTGTATTGCCTTCTCATTCCTATTATTCCATGTAATAATCTAGTAGCGTTTTTTCCCCATAGATATTCTTATCTCTATATCTTTGTCATATTTGAACGAATAACACGTTCTTATATTTTTGTAATCTATTTATAAATCTTGCATATCATTTCTTGTACACATGTACTCTGTTTTGTTAAAGCTGATCTGTTGATCCCACTTTCTGTGGGAAAGGTAATACACAATGATGTGAAAGTTGTAGATCAATATCTTTGTTGAATGTAAATACAATGTAAGGTCTTAGCAAAAATAATAGACAATTAAAGGAGGTCGACAGTTACTCTTTGGTCTGAAAGGAGACAAGAATTACACTAGAAGGCATAAACACATATGTAAGGATATACAGAAGAGTTGCAGAAAAATGTAGGACGAATGTGTCAGCAACGCTGTTCGACGTAATACACATAATAAAATGTTAACTAAGACGGGAAGAAAGTGTTTACCAAAAGCTCACATCAGTGCCTCGCATCCGCAGACAGTCGATCTGGCGGTAGTAGTGAGAACAAGGAAGGAATTAAAAGAAATAAGTGGTATGTTGGTAATGGAAAAGCAAGTAAGGTGGAAGCACAGATCATTGAAAAAAAGTCAAAATACATATATTATCATAAGGAAGACAAAACAGCAACAGGAAGAAAGACTACGAGTAATAGCAGCGAGAAGAACATATGATTTTGAAAGAGAGCTTCGTTACTTAGAACCAGAAATGTCCAACCATAGAATCATCGGCACAGATATAGAAAGGATTATTATACTAAGAACAAACACAGCTGGAAATCTTGAGAAAATAACAGGATCAAGAAACGTATCACGAATAGCAAAAGTATGCCTATACATAACAGTCATCAGACTGGTAGTGACCTATGCAAGCGAGATCTGAGTGTTAAGGAAAAAGGGAAGTTTGGAAGAAAAAGGTATTACGAATGATATATTGTAGTGTGGGCTAAGGAGTGGAGAAAAAGAACCAACAAAGAATTGGACGAACTTTTCAAAGAGATGAGTTGAATCGCTGCTATAAAATAGTACAGATTGAGATGGCTGGGGTATATAGCGGTACAAAGAAGTTATTGTTAGAAAAACCAGAAGGCAATAGACGGTGAGTAAAACGAAAGATACACTGAATATGTGTTGATGAGGATCTCTAGGAGCTTAACGTGAAGTACCGGAAAGCACACTAGCAAAAGGCAAAAGCCAATGGAGAACCATCATTAAACCTAAAAGGCCAACAGGATATTTAATTTATATTTAGACATAACGGCATGGATACGGGACGGCGATGGAACGAGCGGTCTATTAAGTGTGTTGTTACGGGCCAAATCTCGCTACGAGAATTATGGGACAAAGAAAATCGCACGTTGGCGTGCTAAGAAATTTTCGGTACGGCCAAACGCGCTTTTCTTGGACCCGCAAACAAAAAAAGATGGTAAAGGCCAGCGGCTTGACTCAGGGCAGGAGGGGGGG